>PVKA01024862.1:0-33686 GCA_004027165.1 Ctenomys sociabilis
GGAGGCTGAGGCAGGAGGATTGTTGGTGAGTTCGAGACCAGCCTGAGCTACAAAGTGAGCTTAAGGCCAGCCTGAACTGCAGTGAGACCCTGTCTCGAAAAGACAAAAAAAAAAAAAAAAGATATGAGGAAATGCTGAGAAATTATTAAGCAAAGGAATTTAACATATTCAACTAAAGTAATCTGAATATAATATGATTTTGATTTCTTAATAATAAAACATTCCACACCTATATGAATTGGAGTTAGAGTGCTCTTGGAGAGGGAAATCTGAGGCTGCAGCATCGTCGTTATCATCATCGTCGTCCCCACCATCACTTTCCAGACTCTCCTCTGAGTCATATTCTGCTCTATGGGAAGGAGGTAAAAAAGGCTAAAAAATAAATAAAATAAAGTTATGTAATTTATCATTAAAATATCAGATTTAATATATTCAAATGTATAGTCTAATAGTAACAAGTCTTCTCATTTGGAAATATTTCATTATAAGAAACTAAAATAACTAGTATTTGCCACACTATGCCTTTGATATCATTTCCATAATTTCCTTATTTATTTATCCATTTAACAAAAAAATTCTCACTTCCATTATGAAATCAAAAGTGTACTTGATTTAAGAAACTTCAACATGGATATAGTCATTGTCCTCAGAATTTACCTTTTAGTGGTAAAGGTAGGCAAAAAGCAGAAAACAATAAAAGTTGCATTAAATAGCAAGAAAATATTTTGAGGTAGAGAACTATAAGAACAGAAATAAGCAGATAGAATGCCTCTTATGAAGTAGTGTTTGAGACCTAATCAACAAAAATGAACAGAGAAGAAAGCATTACAGATAATGAAAATAACCATGTAGAAAAATTCTAATTTGAGTTTGAAATGAAAATAAGCAGTTTGATGAAAATCTCCTAAGCAAAAGTGTTAGAAATGTTAAAAGAAAATAGAAACAACAGCTCAAGCAAAATCCTGTAGGTCACAGTAAGGACCAGAATGTGTGACCAATGATGAGTTTTAGGCAGAGGACAGGGGCTGAGATTTATAATTTCAGAATTACTATGATCACTTTCTTATAAGAAAAAAAGAAATAAATAATAAGAGTAGCACTAGACAGCAGAAACTAAAGCCAGAATTGACATTGGAGAGAAGTATCAGATTTAAGTACATTAAAGCAGAGAGCACTAATTTGCTAATGGACTGATAAAGAAAATGAAAGGAAAAGAAAAAATAAAAATGAAAAAACAATGATTCCAGGACTTCTGGCTTGAGCAACTATAAGGATGAAGATGTCATTTACTAAAATAGAAGAGCTTCAGACATGATAAAGAAGGTGCTGAGCAAAATAAATGTCAAAAGGCTATTTGAAAAACATCAAGATTCAAGGGCCAAGTTGAAACAGAAGGATAAAAACAGACTATGGAAGAATGAACAGGGGGCCAGGGAGATGGCTCAGTAGAATAAGTGCTTAGCACAAGGGCCTCAGTTCAATCCCCAGTTCTGCCAAAAAAAAAAAAAAAAAAAAGAATAAACAGTAAGCTTAGAGAAAAACAGAAGTGATTGGCATTAAAGAAATACAAGATAAAGAGAGTTTCAAGGAGAGAATGCTAAGTATGCTAAATATTGCTAACAGGTCAAACAAAATGATAATAAAAAAAGGTTTTGTTTTATTTAATTATTTAAATGAATTTTTAGTACAGGGTCTACAGGGTCTCACTATGAAGATATGACTCAGTGATTCTCCTGTTTTCAGTCTCCCAAGTGCTGGGATTACAGGCACACGCCACCATGCCCAGTCTCAATCACAGTCTCAGCACGCCCCACGCATGGCAGGTCAGGGATCAAACCTTGGCCGCTGTGCTCTGCCTAAGCAGGCACTTTAATCTGCCAAGCTATCTGGCTAGTCCTTTCTTTTTTTTTTGGTTATTTTGTTTTTATATGGATCTTAACTGGATTTCTAAAAGAGAAGTTTTAAAGGCCACCCAGATAGCACAGTGGATTAAAGTGCATGCTTAGGCAGATGCAAAGGCCGAGGGTTCAATACCTGGCCTGCAGTGCTGGCCCTGACCCCAGGGCACAGCATGCTGAGATGGTGATTTGAGACTGGGCGTGGTGACATGTGACTGTAGTCCCTGCACTTGGGAGGCTGAAAAAAGGAGGAACACTATGTGCCTAACCTGTGTAGTGAGACCCTGTAGACCCTGTATTAAATACATTAAAAAATAAATTAAATAAAATAGAAATTTTAGTGGGTTACATAAATAAACATAAAATGGAAATATTATAAGGCACTAGAAAGAAAATGTGCATATGCTTTTGTAAAGTTAAAATAAAATGTGAACATGAAGCAGAAAAATGGCATAGTGGCTACAGGAGAGTTTACTGTACATGCAGTCTACATAGCATATATTGTTGTGTACACATTCCTTCATGGAACATCCTTGTAAGGTGTAAAGACCACAGTTCTGTAAGTCTAGTTCTCTGTCAAAGGGACTGACTTTAAATTTTTCATGTCTGTGAACATTATGAAATACCACAGAGATCTCAGTATCAAACATAAAGGCAAAAATCTAGCCTGAGTTTTGCTGTTGACTCAAGTAAGGGCAGACCAGCCAGTAATTTGAAAAGGAGATCCAGAAATAAGAAAACTACATAAAACCTTGCTAACAACAGTCTTGTATCTAGCAAAATTATCCTTCAACATTGAAGAGGAAATAAAGCTACTGTATTCTCAAATAAAGTGCTTAATATTGAATGAATGAACGAATGAATGAAGAGACTATAAAGAACAAAAGAACATAAATTCCCTTCAATTCTTGAAGCATCTAGGATAGTGGTAGCTGAACTATGACATTATATGCCACAGTGGGTTGTTGGTTACCAGAGAAAGCTATATAAAACATTTGCTATCACTGATTCAGTATATGAAAAAATAAAAGCCACAACCTAACAGGCTTGGGGGATGGGAATAGTCAGAGAATAGACAGATGCTAATTAATGCAAGACAGCAAAGAAAATATGTAGAAACCCACAATATGAGGAATTTGGCTGAGCACATGAAAATAAGACACACAGCTACATACACAGCTTGCTTTGCATAGTGGTACAGGACTATAAAAACGAATATACAAGTAGAAGTCACATAAAACAATCCCAATAATAAATGTTAAAAAGCTACAAATGGTCTGTGAACTTTAAAAATATTTGTCAAAACATGAAAAATTATCTTCTATGACAATAGTGTTTGCATTCTTCTAACTATAACTTAGCACATGAAACAAACATCTTTTCTATGGTTTAACAAACTCATCTTGCTAAGTTTTTATAGTTTTAATACTGTAAAAACTTTCACGTTTTGCAGTTTTAATACTGTGAATTTATGGTAATGTAGAATGATTTTCTGAAGGTGATTATGCCTGGAGCATTTTCCTACTCTCCTTGGAAATATTTTCTATATTAATAAGTTTACCTTCACTAAATTCCACTGTTTATGTATCTAGAATCTAAACTGACACTAAAATCAACATTCCCAGTTTGGTATTATTTTTCTAACTCTATTTATGTTTAATCTGAATTTCCCTCTCAGTACTATCACTGTTTCTCCCCAAAACTTTCAACTTAGTTGGCC
Source organism: Ctenomys sociabilis (assembly GCA_004027165.1). Classification (NCBI taxonomy): domain Eukaryota; kingdom Metazoa; phylum Chordata; class Mammalia; order Rodentia; family Ctenomyidae; genus Ctenomys; species Ctenomys sociabilis. Next base: position 3,619 of record PVKA01024862.1, read on the forward strand.
AATTATTCTTTTATGTGGGAGACAAGAAAGCAAAACTACATTCTGTGCTGTGTGAGCTGATCAATGGGTGCCCAGTAATCAATGACAGACAGACTTGAATGAACTGACCTAAACAGACACCGAGCATGAGATGTATATTATTTACATAGTGATCTGTGAAGAGCTACAGCGTCATTTGCATTTTACCCAAACATCATTTAACATACTGTACAACTCAAGTTTTTGAGGGAGGATGCTTACCTAAAAATGAGCAGCTGAAATTTATGTCTATTAAAGCAGAGCAGGACACTGCTTTCAGTGTTAAAATGAGGGAGTGAGAATATGGCTCAGTGTTCAGCTAGCATTTCTAGGTCCTATGTTTGATGCCCAACACTCCTCCAAAATGGGTACAAATGATCAATGACTAGGGCACTTTAATTTCTGGGGGCTGTGATCCCTTAATCACTATCAAGTACACTAACACTAAACATTTAAGTATTCTATCTTATTTAACAACTTATGCAAAACAGTATAAAACAATTTACACAAATAAAACTTCTCAACCAAAATGGGAAAACATTTGCAAGCACCAGCAAGTACACTCACTCTAAACATCTGCATTTCCCTTTGATCATACAAATATTAATTTCAATAACATTTCTGTTACCTTGGCTATGAAATAGTCCCAGATACTGAGCTCAGGTGGGATGAATTTTTCTTTGACTGCCAGGGACTCCTGACTTACTGGTGGTGAAGAGGTCAGTGGGACAGATTCTCTGCCAGATATTTTTGATGACCTAAAATGTGTGCTCTGTTTTTCTCCTCCTTCAATTAGTGAAGAAACTAGGAAGAAAATAAAGCACTATTAAATACTATTTTCATTAATTTCAACTATTTCTAAGATCTATAGTTAATTGTGAATAAATGCAGAAAACCACGAAGGATATAAAAGTATGGAAAAGAAAACAGATTAGGGAAAGTGAGAAAAAAATTACCTTGCACATCAAAGGTTGTGCTAGAAATTGTCTATCATTTTCCAAGTGTAGATTTTTGTGTAGATTTACTGTATCTGCTATAATGTCTGTAAGTATAATATCATGTATGCACCTTGTACAATACCAAAACAGTATGAAAACAGTTTGCAATGTATTAATTTATCGAATCTGTCTTGTTAAGGTGTCTTAAAACTGTCTGATTGATATTTGTACTTCAATAAAATAAAAAATAAATTAAAAATTAAAAAAAAAGAAAGGTAATAGGACAGAATGTCTGCATGTACTCAGTCCACAGTTCAGCTAAGAACAGGAAATTCTTAGCTGAACTAAGGGATATTAGTAGAGGAAAGGAATTAGCATATGTATTAAATTTTTATTTATTTAGTGCAGGAACTGAACTCAGGACCTTGCACTTACCAGGCAGGTGTTTATGCTTCTAAGCTGTATCTCCAACCCCATAAATTAAAATATTTTTGATTCTTTCAACTACTTTGAACATAATGATACAGTGTATTAATTAATGTTATTTTCTTATGCAATTAATTTTCATAAAATAAAAAATAATTTTAATCCATACTAGATCCTAAAATGAAAACACCAGTAGAGAATCAAGGATCTGGTGGATATGCATGATCTAGTAGCCAGGCAAATAATTCAAATTAAGGCACATCAATATTCTTTTTTTTTGTCTTTTTGAGACAGGGTCTCACTATACAGATCAGGCTGGCCTTGAGCTCACTTTGTAGCTCAGGCTGGTCTTGAACTCACAACAATCCTCCTGCCTCAGCCTCCTGAGTGCTGGGATTACAGGCATGCACCACCACGCCCGGCTAAGCACATCAATATTCTTCTTCACTGATTCCAATGGAGCTAACTTACCTTTCAAAGGGGTACAAATATTTGTGCAGTAATACAAATTTTTTTTACTGTTTGTAATTACTCAGCTTGCAAACAAAGAATCACATGCAGTAGGTGGTCAAGCTTAATTTAATATAACTTGGTTATTTCAAAAAATATATAAAATGTCAGTATTTTAATAATATTAGATAGTGGTGTGATAATCTTTTAAAAAGATATTAAATGGATGTGTTTTTTTTTCTCTAAGCCTCACAGCATTTGACAGACAAAAATCAAACTGAGAGCATACCTACGCATACATTAACATAAATTCTAAAAGTAAAAGAGAACCTATATGGTGGAGCTGAAAAAGTACAAGGGTCATGAAGAGATCTGCAAGTGGCTAAAGAAAAACTAAGGCATACATGGGGGAAAACTCAGACAATCATGTCTGAATAAAAATTTTTAAAATATATGTTTTCATTGGCTTTAACCAAAAGTAGGATTCCATGTCAAGAGAGCATATGGTAGAAATACGTCTTCTCTTAAGAATTTTCTCCTCATTGTAAGCACATCCTAGGTTTGCTCAGACTTGTAAAAGTAATTCCCAAAGGATTTAAAAACAAAACACAACAAAGCAAAACAAAACAAAACATACTCAGGAGAATCAGTTATGAGGCTACATCTACATCTCAGAAATGAGGAGTACTTGGGGTTTGGGAGATGGCTCAGTAGAATAAGCGTTTGTCTGGCAAGCACAAGAACCTTAGTTTAATCTCCGGTTCTGGGGGGGGGGGGGAAGAAAGAACGAATGAAGTGACTTCCTAGGGCTGGGGAGATGGCTCAGTGGAGTAAGCGCTTCCCTGGCAAGTGCAAGGGCCTGAGTTCAATCCTCGGTTCCGGAAAAAAAAAAAAAAAAAAAAAAATGAGGAGTACTAAACAATAGGAAAAATATGCTGTTTCCCAGAACTATTTAAAGCCAAGGCTTCTCACATGTTAGATTAAGCTCTACCACTGAGCTATATCTCTGCCACTTTTTATTTTATTTTGGGATAAGGTTTTGCCAGGTTGCTCAGGCTGGACTCACACTTCTGATCTTCCATAAATATATAGTAGTACCTTGATATTTTGCAGACTGACTTTCATAGACTGTATTTCAGGTTTTCAAAAACTATACCTAATCATGGATTTTTTGCTATATTATGGGATGTTGCAGTACCATACAGCATATGTATGCTGTTAAAGTTATGCAGGCTTATGAGTTTAGAAAATGGTTAAAAACATTAGAAGTTTTTTTTTTTAATGTGTGAGAAAGGTTTTGTAAGACTATGGGGCTTATAAAGCTTTAAAATATATATAAATATTGGGGCCACAGAGGAATGCGATCGATGATGTATAGTGTGCCTAAGGAGAGACACAGGGAGAGAAAATTTTCTCTCAGGCTTTCCAGAGCAAATTGGTCAAACAATGGCCATGACTCACCCGCATGGCTGACACTGACAATGGATCTACAAAGTGTGGTACAGGGTTACAGGATAAACCCTGAGATACCTGACTGATCTTATCTGATACAAAAGTTACATTTCTTATTATATAATTCTTGCTTTAACTCCATCTTAACCATCCAGCAGAAAAGTATAAAAATGGAAGTATATAAAGTAAAGTCATATTAATATACTGAGCTGTGAATGGCTCACGTCAACAACATCTGTGGATAACCCACTTCTATTGTGGACTGCTGATCTGTGTTGGATTGTTTTATTAAAAAAAAAATTAGCTATCCTGGTTTTGAAAATCTGTAGCATATGTATTGTATATTACCCTGTTTATGTCATTTTTTCTATTTGTTTTTGCTTCTATTTTTTGCTCAAGTTAAAATACAAATAAAGAAAAAAATAAAAACCAAACTACAAATATATATATATATATGTACTAAAATAAATATAATATCATTACTTTGCTGATTTTTACATATAGGGGCATGTGTAGAATGTAACCTCTGCGACAAGTGAGGGACCCTGCACTGAAAATTTGGAGTGTAAGCATTTATATTATTCAGCTCCAAGCAGAAAGAAAGTTGTATTACATACTGCAACATGGACAGACCTTGAGGATTGTTATATTTGTTACCTCACCATATTATTGTGACTAAAATTATAAGTTTAAGCCAACATTTAGTTTTTGAGTCTGCCATTCTCAATCACACAATAACATTAATATCCTGAACACAGATTTAAGCATTATTACAAAATACTTCATCAGAAGAAGCACCTCATTCTCTACTTCTTAATCTAAGACATACTATCTATAAGTTCTTGAGTACTCCACAGAATGCATATTACCTCATGAGCATACCATCCTGCTCTTCAAAGTTAGACTCAAAATGTAGGGGGGGAGGCAGTAAATTATTTAATCAATGGTTTTAAAAACATTTGTTGAAAAAAATTATGGAGAAGAGCATTTAGCCTATTATTTATTTTTTTATGTATTTGGTACAAGTTCTCACTACGCACTTGGATGCCAAGTGATTGTCCTGGTTTCAGCCTCCCCAGAGCTGGGATTATAGGCTTGCACCACCACACCCAGTCTCAGTGGCCTGGTCAGCAAGTCCAGAGGCGGGGCTGGCTAGGCCTGTGGTGCCAGGGTCAAACCCTGTCCCTGCGCTTGCCTGAAGACACTTAAGTTTGCTGAGCTGTCTCGCTGGTCCACAATTTAGTCTAAATTCTCATAAAGGTACTTCAGATAAAAAGGTTAAGTAGTAAAGTATATGTCAGCATAAATAAAATATAAAAATAACTGTACCAGTAAACTTCAAAACCTCTAAAAAAGCAAAAGATTAAAGAAGGAGTAAATTAAAGGTATTGCTTAATATTTAAATAACAGGACAGTAAAGTGTGAGGAATGATAGCACAAATTTTGAAAAGATTGACTCAGGTTCTTCTTTGCATTTGTTCTATAAATATCCTTTAAATAAATTAATAAATATGTTCAAAGAGAGTGATTTTTCTACAAATCATAGAGTAACACAGATTCTAATACAGTAGGTATGCAGTGATTTATTGCAATATGTGAAGAAAACACAAGTTCTGTTTAGATTTACGTTTAATTGATATGAGAAAGGGGGTGGAGAAAGAAAGTGGAATAGGGAGAAAGAAAAAGGAAAAAAGGTGGGAGAAAGGAAAAGAGACAAAGGGAATGGAGACAAAGGAGCAAGGGAGAAAAAAGAAGCTGATGGGGGTGGGAAAGTGGTTGGAAGAAATAAATTGTCCATGTTGAGCATGTGGACATCACTACACATATACTGGAAATCAACTCAAGCATGTTTTGGAGACAAGACTTTCTCATTAACAGGTACTGATCACTGACTAGCAACAGTATTTACTTTCAAACTGTGGCAAATGCCACTGTAAGGTTGTACCTGTAAGAGTTCAAAAATCAAACACAATAAATATATTTGGAGCTGGGGAGATGGCTCAGTGGAATAAGCACTTCCCTAGCAAGTGCAAAGGCCTGAGTTCAATTCCTGGTTCTGCAAAAAAAAAAAAAAAATAATGATAATAAAAAAATAAATATATATATATTATATATAATATATATATAATTGGAATGAAGCACATGCTTGCAGTGGAGTATTATTCAGTTTTAAATAGATAAAACATTCTGTCATGTTTTACAACATGACAAACCTTGAGGACGTTATTCTAAGTAAAATACACTGATCACAAAAAGAAAACTGGTGTATAATTACAATTAGATGAGCCATCAAATCGCAAGGAACAAAAACCAAAAAGGAAGTTAAAAGTGTTGTGGGAAAGGAAAAATATGACAGTTGTTTAATGGGCATAGTTTCAGATTTGATAGGTTTTTTTTTTTTTTTTTTTTGGTACTGGGAACTGAACCCAGGACTACGCACTTGCCAGGCAAGTGCTTATTCTACTGAGCTATCTCTTTGGCCCTAAATTTTTTTCTTTCAATTTTTTAGGGGTTAGACCAGGGGTCTAACTCAGGACCTTGTGCTTTCCAGACTGGCACTGAAGCCACTGAGCTAATTCCCTGGCCAGTTTCAGATTTGAAATATTAAAATGTTCTGGAGATGCTCACTACAAAAAGGTGCTAGCCTGATAAAATTGGTATTACATGTTTTTCTTAATTATAACTAAAAGATTTGAAAAGAGATATATGACTTAAAATTTGGTGCTGGGAATGTAGCTCTATGGTAGTGTACTTGCCTAGGATGTACAAAGACTTGAATTTGCATAACAGTACTATGCTTACACACATGTACACTAGAACTAAGAACATATATTTAAGGCACTTTATTGTAGATTTTGAGACTGCTCAGAATGTTGTAAAACAAGGTGGGTTAATCTCATTAGGGTTCATAGAATACTGAATGATGGAATCTAGGTTAAATAGGTGAGATGCTTCTTACAAAAACTGGGTTTCTTACTTTGTCATCAAGCTTTAGGAATTAAAAAAAAATTATCAACATTTATAAATATCACAGTATGTACATTTTTTGTAAGGTCCTGAATTTATTATAGGAATTTTCTTTCCTTAGTGCTTTAAAAAATGAACAGAATTCATTTTAAACTTTAAGTTCAAATTTATATATAATGGCCCACTAACCAAAAAATGTATTCCTTTTTCCAGGAAAAATTAGTTACTGTTAGGTTCAGCAGACTTTTAAAAATCTTTGCAGTGAATCACAAATCAAAAGTATTTAACATGTTCAATTATAGTTTACATAGCTGATTTTGTTTTATGTTTTAAATATGCTTAAATCTTACCTTTACTCGTCAAGAAATTTGGCTGTTTAGTGTATTTGCTAAGGGAATGGGGGCAACAACCTGGAATAGTCACTAAATATCCAATGCAGAATTTTAATACAAGTTTCACAGGGCAAAATACCTGTATTTTTTTATCTATATTAAGCATGAGAAAATGCTAAAAATACAAGGGGTGATTTGAAAGGAATGTTTAAATTAAAAAAAAACAATGCAACTTATTACAATAAAAGATACATTGCCAAGAATGAGAGATGTTTGTTCAAAGTGACAAGGGAGTATTTTGGGAGATTAAAAATAATAGGTCTTAATCTAATACATTTTTTATTTGAATAGTCTGTATTTATCATTTCTCCTCTGTGATCAAGCTTTTACAGCAATTTGTGTTACATAAAAACATTAGTGTCTTTTTCCACCTTATTCATGAGATCTGGCACCATGTGACTCTAAATACAAATGATCATAAGAGACACACATTTGAATCAATTTGAAATATTAAGTTAGCCAGGATAGCACAACTAAAGATGCTCAAAAGGGGAGTGCTACAACTGCTGCAGAAAGTGGTCAAAATAAAGGGGTATGGTTGAGTCAAGGGAGAATATTTTGATGGAAATTAATGGCAAGATGTCTTTTAGTATAATAAATTTTTAAAAATTTAAACATTCACTTTATTTTTGATCCCACCTTATGCATCTTTAAAATAACTATCATTAGCAGTCTCATAGTAAAAACATTATATGTTTTATAAAAGCAAAATAATCATTTTATATTTTATTTCCCAAATTGTTATAAATAAGTCATGACCATAAATTCACTGAGGTAAAGATAGAAAATTCAGTTCTTATAATTGCAAATTTCTCATAAAATGGAATAAAAATTGTTAAAAATTTTTATGCTTTACAATATGCAATATGAAGCACAAACATGGATTTCTAACTGTTAGCAAAACAAAAAACAATTTCTGAAAACTGCCATTGGTTAGCCAAATGTCTACTTCAAAAATGATCTTATGAAAAACTAATTCACAGCTCTATGAATATACACCTGTATTGTTTAGTGAGAGTAGAAAACTTTAATGCTTCAATCATACGTGATTTAAAATTCAGAGAAAATTATTAAATGTACATTAGCATTTTTATAAGAATTTTTAACCTACCAAATTATAGCCCAGTAAAAAATTTATTCTTTTTTAATCAAGGTTAAGTTATATTTAAAAATGTTAACAAAAAAACATATTGTATGATAGTTGTGTAGAGCAAAACACGATTAAGTTTATAGAAGCACTGCTAACAAAGAAAAGTAAGACTATATAAGAATAGTATTGATGAAGTTCTGGTTCTGGTCCTTTTCTTTTTTTTTTTTTTACTGTTCTGTATTCTTTTTAGATTAAAAATAAAGTCAAATTTGAAAATTCTCTGAGTCCCAGCTTCTGAAAACACTTTTAAGAATTCAGAAGTTTTAGGGTTATTTTTTTTTTTTTTTTTTTTTTTGTCTTTTTTGAGACAGGCTCTCACTGTGCAGTTCAGGCTGGCCTTAAGCTCACTTTGTAGCTCAGGCTGGTCTCGAACTCACAACAATCCTCCTGCCTCAGCCTCCCTAGTGCTGGGATTACAGGCATGCGCCACCACGCCCGGCAGAAGTTTTAGGGTTATAAAGAAATATTTCATCTTAAATATATATATCATAATATATATTTTGATACTGATTAGCATATCAGAAAAATAAAATATTGTCAGCTTTTATCTGGCTCAATTTTAAAGCTAAAAATTAAAAACTATGCTTTTGTTTTTACTGAATTTAGATCTTTTCAAAAATACATCATTTCATATCCTTGATTCACAACTGAATGTTTAATGCAATTAGACTACAGAGATGTTATAATAATATTTTGCCATAACCATACATTGAAAGCTCCTTACCCACAAGCTAAAATTTACCACATAGCTGAATTAAATTTGCATGCATGGACAAAGTAATAATGCCTTCAAAAGCTGAGATCTAAGAATTTCAAGTTGAAAATCACTCATATCTTGGTTGATTTGGTGTCCTTATTCTGTTTTCAGTGGATCTGGTTTGCTAGTTATTATCTCCTTTCCCTGTCCATTCTTCTCTGTTTCCCTGCTTATCCTTCTCTAGTTGCAGGTTCCTCTCCAAACTAGATCAGCTTTGGCACTAGCAAGCATTTGGCTTCATCATTTACATGTTTTTTTGGTTAGCAAACTCAAGTCAGATCACTTAGTTTCTGTAATTGCTCCTATAGCTACTATTCACATGACTGGTTTTACATTTTACTCAGAGTATCAAGGATTCTTAAAGTCAGATGAGCAAGCACCACACAAGCTGACTGTAACTACATCTAGCCCTGCTACTAAGTAAATATGTTTTAAGTATTTTGCATTATTTGGTCATCATGTCCCATACTCAAGAAGTTAAAACACATACGAAAGAATAATTTTTGATCACTTGGTAATTCAGGCAATAATATTTATGAGCAGCATTTCCCCCCAATCAAATAAAACAGTTAATCTGACTGGTTTACACAAAGGCCAACCAAGGTTTTAAGGTTTCTGACACAGCTATGCTCACCAGAAATGCCTGGAACTGATGGATGACAACTATTTAACAAGTATGCATTTTTCATCTTTTACACATATGTGGACATTTCCTTAGCAAGTCTATGCCATTCTAATATTTTACATTAAGATGTTTAATCTTAAATATTTCTGAGAACATAGTAAAGAGTGCAAATTAATTCAATTATTTAATACTAAACTCAAAAACCCTAAAAATTACTATCCTTGGACTTTGAATTTTTTCTTGAATTCTGATATGAGGTTCCAGGCAAATTTCATAGGCAGTTTCTTTCTTTCTTTCTTTTTAAATGTTGAAAAAGAAATACAGGAATTATAAAAACCAAAAAAAGATATTGTGGAAATTAAAATATTTAAGATTTTAATGAACAAAGACAAAGTCAGTAAACTAAATTTGTATTTGAAATTTATTCATAAGGCAGAAAGGAAGAAAGTATGATGTAGTGCAAAGGGCATGGGCCAGAGTAGTAAGCAAGTATTGTAGGTAGATATAGTACCTACTAGTTAAATAGTATGAGAAGCTATGTTAGTTTTACACATTTTTAGTTGCTTAAAGGAAACAAAACTGAATTAGGCCCTAAATTTCATGGAAGTTTGAAGTCATGGCAAGGAAAATTACAAATCATCCTTCTGTAGATACTTGTCCAATTTCAACAGTACTAATTTTAGTTGGATCAAGTACTAACAATAATTTTAGTCCTTAAAAACTAAAATTCCTTGAACAGGAAAGGCACCTATTCTATTACAAATGAAGCAATGATAAGCTCCTTCAACCAGTAAAGCAGGGGTTATTAAAAGTATGGCTTAATTTGTAAGCATCTTTCTGTCACACAGGTGTACACTAACCTGTTTATGTACTGTCTATAGTTGGTTTTATGCTGTAAGGGTAGAACTGTATGCAAATAAAGTCTTCATAAAAAAGTTGGATGATTTTTTTCAAAGTTGCTCAGTACATTTGCTTTACTGTAAGTATTAAACATGGACTAACTGCTTGTCTGTTTTTTCTTGGTGGGAAAGAGGAAGGAAGCTGGATTAGAAGATGAGAATGTTAGGTAAGAGAAAAAGAAACAAAACAATTTCAATTAAAAGACTAAGTGGGAAACTCAACCACCAAGATTACTGCTGTATGACCATATGGGACCATACTTTCTAAGAAACTGCTTCCAAGAAATACAATGTATGCAAATAATGTTAATTAGTTTTTAAAAATATTTTAACCAAATAACAGCTTTTCTAGCTTTTTAAAAAATTCATTCTAAAAGTCATGATTAGACAATATTTTTTTCTGAATGATGAAGCCAAATTCAAGCTTTTATCTTTACATCCCCTGCCAACTGTATGATCTTCTGTATACAACTATTCAAGTCTCCCTACACACATAGGTAAATGTGTATGATAAAAGCAAATAGTATGGGGTGAATTAAAATTTATGAAAGATAAATAACTTGCTATACTCCTCTCAAATGTATGCATAGGACTTCATTTTTATAAAGGATTTGAACATATGTTATTTGTTCAATGTCAGTATAGAATGAAACAGGTTTTCTGGTACTATATATTAATTCTTAAACTTCCTGCCTATAATCTCTAAAATTGAAAAAACAAAATTATCAAATATGGATTAATAAATAAAATCAGAATGGCAGAAAGCATGGTTCTTTTCAAGTCAAGAAAATCTATTTTAATCTTTAAATAAACATTTAAAGTTAGAAATGAAAAAGGATACATTTTTTGTTTAGAATACAATTTTTAGAAGTATTTATTTTTCATGGTAACAAACACTTAGAAATCCAAAAACCCCAATGGCCAGAATCATAATATACAAATCATAAAGCAGCCTCAAGTCATAGTCTGATTTTCTATAATTAAACATGCACAATATTTTATTTTTACACACTTAAAAATGTTTTAATCTAAGAACTAGGAAATATCCAAAATGGAGAATTCAAAAGCAGACTAAAAGAACAGAAAGCTTTTAAAAATACTAATCATTTAAATCAGAAATATGACTTGATAAAAAGAAATTCTCAATTTTCCATAAATGCCAAACAAAACTGTCCCATGTATACCAACCCCTCCCAAACAACACAAAGCAAGCTGAGCTGTAAAATTCTATTTCTAAAGCTAGTATCTTGCCTGCAAGACTGGGAGGGTTATAAGAACTGATGGCTGAAAAAGCTTTGGAAAAGCCCACACATTCCATGGAGAATACCACTACCTGGTGGGGGCTAGGTATAGCAAAGTGCCTTCCTGCCAAAGAAAGAAAAGAGAATCTGTATTTGGGATAGAACAAAACCATTGTTATAGTGCATTTTAAAACAAATGAAAAGTTGAACAGTAAACTATATAATAAAATTGTTAATATTAGATAGTTCTAATCACTGGTACAGGAGTATCTTAAATATTTAAAACTGTACCAGAAACCTTATTTCATTTTCTCTATTAAATTATGCTTTAAGGAAATGGTCTTTTTCAAGCTTTCAAATGATTAAATTATAATTGACAAAGTTATCATTTATATGAATAAACAATAAATTAAGCTTCTGCCTAAACAAAGAGAAAATTTAAAACTTACCAGGTAAAGTTTTTGAATGTGTCTGTTCTTTGATAGGAATATGTGCACCTCCACCAAATACAGCAGACCACATTTTTTCATTTAAAGGATGGGCCACAATGCGAAACAGTTCATTACTAGAATGTGTTGCCAGGCCATGGATGAAAAGGCTAAGGTACACTGCTGTGAGAATCTCACAAAGCAAGACTGTAAGTCCTGATTGGGCTTCCTCACCAGAAGAATTCAAAAGTCTAATCAGACAAGTTATTCCTAAAAAAAAAAAACCACAAACACAGCCACCCATTAATAATAAAATTTTACAAAATTAAAATTCAACTTAGTTTGCTTTCCATTACTGTTGCAAACACCTGAAATAATCATTTTATAAAGAGAAAAGGCTCATTTGGGTTAAAAGTTGTGGAAGTTTCTGTCCACAGTCAGTTGGCCATCGTACTTGTGAGACAGTATGTGCATGGCAGGAAAGGCTGCTCATCTTATGGCCAGAAAGTGAAATAGAGCCAGAAGAGTACTGGACTCCACAGTCCCCTCAGGAATGTGCCCCAGTGCGCTACACAGCTCCCACAGGTCTTATCTTTTAAAGTTTCTACCATATCCCAGTAGCACCGAGATGGGTACCAAAGGCATATGTGGGACATTCAAGATACAAATGATAGCATTAGTTAGATGAAATGAACCTTAAGGGTCATAACAAGATACTTCTCTCTTTTTAAAAGTGTATGCTAGTTGTACAGAGTGGTGTGTTTCACTGTGACATATTTATGCAGGCATAAGATGTCTTCAACAGTTCCAGCTCCTATTATATGCTTTGTCCATCACCCTCCCTTATTTTCTTCCTCTCTAATAGTCTCCCTTAAGGCATATTTCTTGATTGAATCCTATCTGGGATAAAAGAGAAATCTGAGTATTATGTGAATAAAAGATACTACTAATCAATTACTGATTTAAGTATAATAAATGAAACAAACATTAATAAATGAATAATTTCAATATAAGTGTAAATTTCATTTGCTTCAGCATATGTGTATATACACAAACACTGTAAAAATTTTGCTGTATTTGCTTTTTTTTTTTTGGGGGGGGGTACCAGGGATTGAACTCAAAACTTTACACCTTCCAAGCAGGCACCTACGTGGCTGAGCTCTCTCCCTGGCCCTGTATTTGCTTTGAATAATGGTTAAACTTGCAGAATGCATAATGAATATAAAGGAAATAATTGCACTATCCTTTTCCGCTCTGTGCTTCAAATTTTTGTTTTGTTTTCAGTCTTTTGGATTCTTAATATTGTTGTTGTATTGCTTTGTTTTGGAAACAAGGTCTCACTATTTAGTTCAGACTGGCCTTGATCTTGCTATGTACCTTAGGCCTCAAATACAATGATCCTCCTGTCTCAGCCTCCCGAGTACTGGGATTAAAGATGTGTGCCACCAACCTGACCCGGTGCTTGAAATTTTTAATGAAATCCTGTAATGCTGAAAATAGTGCCTCTTAATTTTTTTCTGTCATAAAATACAAATTCATTGTTTCAACAAATTTTAAGAGTGCACTGATGTTATATCCTTCATATTCTATTACACATTGCTGTTTATTTTTAAAATTTAGTCTAATTTTTGAAGTTTTGAAAAAGTATGATTTAATGTTTTTGTCCAAGCTTCATAACTAGTAATGGTTATGAAAGATTTATTACATTTAATGAACAAATGTTGAACTATTTATCAATTTAGATAAACAATGAAAATATGCAATATGACTCAGATTTCAATGGCATACTGTGTTTTATTATCACAAAAGCAAAATATTTGAAACATGATGTAACAAAAAATACAGAACTTGTAATGAGTGGTGAATATTGAACTGCTATCAACTTTAGCAATATTAATGATTAGCATATGGCAAAACCAAACCAAATACTACTTTACTCACAGAAGAATTTCAAAAGACTAAGAAAAAACTCATACATATATAAATTATTTATACCTGGCCACTGTGCTGGTGATGTATTAGGAGTTACTGCTTCATCTAAACTTCCTGTTCTCAAAGAATGCCGATGGGGAAGCAGTACTGTTTCATACATCATTCCAGTGAACTGATTTGTTGCAAATGCACTAAGAACAGAAAATAATATTTAAATCAATAATAAATTCCACACATAATATTTCCAAGTTTTAGAACTAATTTCTGGTATATTTTTAATATAAATTTTTATTAATTGTACTATATCTAAGGACTATACTCTACAGTTTAATGCTGTATTAAAGTGTTGAGTTGAGGATGTAGCACAACAGAAACATTTTTGCCAAGCATCTGTGAAGTCCTGGGTTGGATGAACACACCAGATATGCTCACACACACAGAAATCCTAAAGGAATATGTAAATACATATATTTTCTAAAGTAGAAAACATCTGATGTGTTTTAAGTATATTAATAAATTTAATGAAATTTTGATATAGTACAGGTACAAGTGGAAAAACGAAATCACTACATACCACAAGTATTAAGTTCATCTAATTGACAAAAAAAGTGAATTTAGGTTTTATTACATATTTAATGACTAGTATAACCCTACATGAAGCACTGAACTAGGTACTTATCCCATAAAGAAAAACAGTTTCTGTCTGTATGAAATTTATACTCTGGTTAATAAGTCAAAAATTTTTTTCATCATATTTTTCTTAAAGATGAAACCATGAATATGGCACTATGAAGACAAATGAGAAGAGTATGTCATAAGTTTGGGAATTGAGCATAAGATTATCCAACTAAATGAAACTTTGTCCCAAGACTGAATAGATAAACGAACAAAATAACTTATAGCTTTATATAAGCTATGAAATAATTTTGATAGTTTGTGAAAACACAAAAAGTTTGTGGCACAAAATCTGTTAAAACACCACAAAATGGTACGTCACATATTCCCATATCATACAGCAAATAAATTACTATAATATTTAAACAAAGGAAGATACTAGGTGAAATTTGTTCTGACTGGCAAATATTTTCATGCATTTATATACAGTTTCTTATACTGACATTATATGCCAGTTTCACAATGGCAAAGTAAAACAAAAATTTGCCATCTACTGCACCCATGTATATTAAACTTATGGAAATGACATTAAAATAAAAGTATGCTGAGGAAAATAAAGCCATTACTCAAGAAAAAAGTAAAGTTTTAGAGGATTAGAGTAAAAATATGAAACTGAAACAACCTTAGGAATATAGAACCAGAGAGTATGTGGAGCTACTCAGGGAGAATTCAAACACATACGATGACGACAACTGAAAACTAACACCAAAGAAGACCAACACTACATAAGAGGTAATAAACTCACCAAAAGATTTTCATCTGCAGAAACTGACTTATCAGAACATTGACAAAAGTATGTACACTCAAAAAAGTATAAAAAACTATAAAGTCTGAAACAATTATTAACAAGAGATGGAGCAGATTCCACTTATATGACAGAATCAGGAGTTCTTGAGTTTTTCTTCCACCAAAAAAGACAGCAAATTAATAAGGTTTTTGTTAGGTTCTTTTTTTTTAAGACAAAGAAACCAGCTGAGAGAATTCTATCCCTGGACAACTGAGAAAAACACCTACATTAAATGGACAGCAGGACAATAGGTGGCTTCCACACCTGGTCCACATTTTGTTTCCCCTTGCCACAGGGCAGCAGAGGTGTGAACTAACAATTCTATTCCAGGTGAGAGCAAAATACAAGAGAACACATATGCCAATAGTTAAGCTGCACAACTTTTGTATTTTTGGTTCTTTTTCCTCTTATTTTAACTTTCTTATTTCTTCCTTATTTTTCTTTTATTCTTGGTATTTTGATCTTTTTCATTCTTTTTCTTGAATCTTTCTGTGACTGTATTCTCACACTTTTAAATTTCCTTTGACTCCTCAATGAGATCTCCAGCCTCATTTTTCTCTCGTTTCATTATTTAATTTTTGAAAAATCTTTTTCATTCTTAAGTTCTCCAACCTCTCTACCATTATTAGTATAAATATTAAACTTTATGAATCTTTAGATTCTATGCTATTTCTGTTAAGTAAAATTCTATTATTGGTGGAGATAAAAGTAGTTTCATCCAGTAGATATTTACTGAGGGGCAATATTCAGTTTGTCTTGGAATTCATAGTACAATCACAGATCTCTTTTCTATGTGTAAGGGTAATACAGTGTAGGTTGTTAGGACTTGTCAATATTCAGTTTGTCTTAAAACTGTTGTTGATTTGCTTACAATAGTTAAGGTGACTTGGCGTTGCTAATTAGTTTCTTGAGAGGACAATTATTTTTCTTAGGACTGCCTTAGTGTCCTTAACAATACTGCTCTCATACAGAGAACTGGGTACTGGACTAAATATGCTGGATCTTTGGAGAGAGGCAAAGGCTAATAGTTATAGACACCCAGAAGGCACTGCTAAAAAGTAGACATTAACTAAAGAGATCTCAATAGTAGAAAAAAGCTTTCCACTGTAATCAACCTGCATGTCTCAAAACACACACACACACACACACACACACACACACACACACACACGAACAAAAATGAACAAAAAATGAAAACATGAGAAGACATGGCAAGAAAACGCCTCCAAAAACTCTCATTATCCCCCTAACTGACCCACAAGTCCAAGAAGGGAGGAAATCACACAGCTGAAAAGGATAATAAACAAGATAAAACATATTAGTTAAGTCCCTGACTTCCAAACAAGTTCTATTTTGGAAGAATTTTTTTTTTTTTTTTTTTTTTTTTGGCAGAACTGGGGATTGAACTCAGGCCCTTGCACTTGCCAGGGAAGCACTTACACCACTGAGCCATCTTTCTGGCTCCTTGGAAGAATGTTTATAACTCGGTTTCATTCAAACTCTGATGAAATAAGCCTTATACACTTTTCACAAAAATATACACTGCATAGTATGAAAAAACCTTCCTGTTTCATGATCATGTCCTTATTCTTGCTCTGTGCTTCCTTGCAGTTCTCTCCATATCATTACTGCTTTTCCTCTTGCTTCCAGATACCCTGGGGTCTGACTGAGCACTATACTACTATACTCTATAGCACAACTGTGACAATGTCTATAGACACATGATTTGTTTATTTCTATGAATGTTCATATTGTGAGGTCTTTTTGTATTGTGCAAGTCTACAACTGTACTATGATTCAAAGGCACATGAAAAACTCACAGAACATATATGCAAACAGACCAGGGGCCAAATGAAACGATAAGCAAGTCTACAAAAGACACTTATACAGATAGTTAAATGCAACAAAATGATGCAAAACATGTATAACTAACATAGAAAACAATTGAGAGTCCATTGGAAGGCTCCAAAAAGAAATTCAAGAAATTGAAAAATTCTACTGAAAAGTATGAGCAGAAGTGACCAATATAAAGACAAATCATCAGAACTAGAAAAGTTATTAGTAAGCAGTTAATAAAATGGATCCAACAGCTGTCAGATATTAGATAAAAAGCTTAAGCTAAAAATGCAATGGAATTAGTGAAAAATCAGAAGACTGTAAAGTGGCAGAAAATCTCTTTACTGAAATAATAGCAGAAAACTTTTCAAATAAAGGAAAAGAATTTATATATAGAAAAGTGAGGCAAAGAGAACCTCAAACATTCATATACAGAAGAACCTCTCTACAACACATCATAGTGAAAACTTTAAAATTGTAACACAATAGAATTTTTAAAGCAAAGTAATTAATCACTTAGAAAGGTAAGCCAATTAATAATACAGCAGATTTCTCAACTCAAAACTCCAAGTCAAGGACAGCTTAGAATAAATTTGTTTATTTTAATCTTTTACTTATTTGGTACAGGGTCTCACTATGCAGCCTGTACTGGTAGTGATCCTCCTGTCTCAGCCTCCACAGTGCTGGGATTATAGGCTTGTGCCTCCATGCCCAGTTTTGGCAGCTGCACAGCCTCAGGGGTCAGCAGGGCATGGGGTACTGGGGATAGAACCCAGGTTCTTGCACTTGCCAGGCAGGCACTTAGACCACTGAGCTATCTCCCAAGCCCTAGATATTACTTAAAAAAAACCCTATATTTTAATAAATTGGGGACGTAGTAGTGGATACATTTATACAATCTTATGAGCCATCAAATTGAACCAAGAGGATATAAAAAATCTAAACAAGTCAGTAACAATGAGACTGATTCAGAAAGTCTCCCTAAAAATCCAGAAATACATGTATTCACTGAATTATACCACACCTTTTCCAAAATAATACTAAAGCCCCTCTGACTGCTCCATGAAATAGAAAAGCAAGGAATAGTTCCAAACTATGTAGCCAACAGTACTCTAATAGAAAATATGGATAAGGACACAACAATAAAAACTATGTATTAATACTCTTAATGAATACAGATGCAAAAATGATAAATATAATACTGGAAACCAAATTCAAGAATACATTAAAAACTACATCTATCCTGGTCAAATAAGTTGGTTTCACTTCAGGAATACAAAGATGGTTAAATATTAAACTCAGTAAACATAGAAGGATAAAAAGCACATCAACTGATACAGAAAAAGTTTTCACCTATATTTAATGTCCCTTCAAAGAAATCCTAAAGAACCTGGGTAGAAAAGGTCCACACTTTAAGATAATAAAAAAGAGTAATGTTGGAGCGTTCCCAATACCTGAATTGAAAACATACAATACAGCCACAGTAACAAAAACACCAAGGTACTGTCATAAAAACAGGCACATGCACCAATGGAACAGAACTGAGGACAATAAAATAAACCCACACAGGTACAGCCATCTGATTCCTGACAAAGGGGCTAAAAACATGTTGGAAAATATAGTTTAATTAACAAAAGCTTCTGGGTTAATCCATATGTAGAAGAATAAAACTAGATTTTCATTTTTTGTTCTTATAAAAGTTAACTGAAAATGATCAAAGCCCTAATCAGTTAAAGTTTGGAATTTATACTCTGTAGGCTGATATCTGTGATCTAAGTACCTACACTGAGGACAGCAATGTGTAATATAAAACCCATAGTTGAATACCTTTCATCTTGGTCTTCTAAATGTGTACCATTTCTAATGTCTTACATATTACTATACTCACTTTAAAACAAATTTTTTAAAAAATACAGACAAGAAAAAATTAAGACGTATTGAAAGTGTTATTACTCAACTATATATCCAATCTTATATAACTGTGTCTGTTAATCTGAGCAACAAATTCAATGATAAAAATAGATAATATAACAACCATTGTTAATTTACTATTCTTGATCTGAAAATCTGTAACATACATATTGTTGTATGTTACCCTTTCTCTGTCTTTTTTTCCTGCTATTATTTTTGCTTTTGGTTTTACTCTTCAAAATAAAATAAAAAATAGAAAAACAACATAGGGAAAACATTTCAAGATATAGGAATAGGCATGATTTCCTCAATAGTACCCCAGCAGCATAAGAAGTAATAGCAAGAACTAACAAATGGGACTGCATCAAATCAAAATGCTTATGTACAACAAAACAAAGAAGAAATGAAGGGAAAAATCTTGCTCACTGCTCTCCTCACAAGGCACTAACAAAATACATAATCAACTAAAAAAAAGTAACTTCAAATGGACAAATCAAAAACAGGCAAACTGGACTCATGCCTCTAAAGAAAAGATTAAAAAAAAAATCCTAAAATTCATAAAAAAAAATGTGTAAGATCCAGGACAATGAAAGCAATTCTAAGCAAAAAGCAATGCTGGAGATAGCTCAGCAGACTAAAATACCTGCTTAGGCAGAGTGCAGTGGCCTGAGTTTGATCCATGCGGGACCTACCCCCAGGGTGTACTGAGACTGCAACTGGGTATGGTGGTGCATGCTTGTAATCCCACTTTTAGGAGGCTGAAAACAGGGGAATCACTATGAGTCTATTTGATGTAGTGAAACCCAGTACTAAAATATATAAATAAATAAATAATTACTTAATTAAAAAAAAAAAACAATGCTGGAGACATCAGAACACCCGATTTCAAATTACACTACAAAGTCATAGTAAAACCAGCATGCCACTGGCACAAAAACAGAAACACAGACCAATGAAACAGAATAAAGGACACAAAAACTCAAAGCCACACCACTATAGATATCTGATTATGACAAAGGAGCCAAAATACAAATGCAGGACAGCAAGGATTTTTAAGGATAGTGCTGGGAAAAATGGACATCCACTTACAGAAGACTACAACTCATTACAGAAGACTAAAATTCATTTAAAATTGATCAAATACCTAGGTATAACACCTGAAACTGTGAAATTGCCCAAAGAAGAAACACTTGAAGCCATAGGCACTTGCAGTGTTCCTAAATAAAATTCAATTGCACAGGAATTAGCAAGACTGAACAGATAAGACATCAATTAAAGAAGTTTCTGAATGAGGATAAACCATAACATGAGAAAAATCCTTAACAGTTACTCTTCCAATAGAAGATTAGTAACTAGAATAAGAAATCAACTAGAATATATAAAGAACTCAAAAAATTTAACACAAAAATGTTAAATAGCCACACCAATAAATGGGCAAATGAACTGACACTTCTCAAAAGTACAAATAAATAGTTAATAAAAATATAAAGAAACATTCAACATCTTTAGCCAACAGAGAAATGGAAATTAAAGAGATTTCACCTCATTTACTCAGAATGACAATGATCAAGAATACAAAAATCAGTAAATGTTGCTCATGATATATAGAAATAAGGAATGCCCTATCAGTGCTGGCAAACCTATGGGATGTGTGTTTGTATCATTGAAAGCTCTGAAAGATTCCCTATCACTTTCACAGAGGTATTTATTATCATTACTGTGAACATATGAATTACTGTGGCACAATTCACAACAGAAAAGACACCTGAATGAATAAAGGAAATATGCTATGCAAATATATTTAACTTTCACCCATAAAGAAAAACTAAAACCCCCTTTAAGTAATCAATTATAAAATGGAAAAACAATCTGAAAAGACATTTTTGAAAAAAATACAAATGAGCAACAGATATAAAGAAAGGCTCAATTATTACTAATCATCAGGAATATATGTAAGTCAAAACCACTGCAAAATATACAGTAGTAGGAAGATAAATCCTTCTCCAATGGAAAAAAAAGATCAAGAAATGGAAGATGTGGGGGAGGAGATAAAAAAGGAATTAAGATTATATGGCTGGGGAAATAGCTCAATGGCCTAAGCATCTGCTTGGCAAGTGCAAGGACCCAGGTTTGATCCCTGGTACTGCATGCCGTGCAAGCCCCAGAATCCTGGGTGCACTGTGCTGGCCACTTAAATAGGACGTGGTTTCACATGCCTGTAATCCCAGCTCTGGGGAGGCTGAGACAGGAGGATCATTCATTATGAGTCCAAGCTGCGTAGTGAGACTGACAAATAAATTTAAAAACTTAAAAAGCAAAGAAGGCATATTAGGTACACGTGCCAACTCTACAGAAAGAATGTAACCATTATTGCTTCAAACATATACTGATAAAAAAACTTATAATTATTTAAAAAAAAACACTAAGACATAGTATCCTAGCTACTATTAAAAAGATAAAAGATTACTAATGTTGGGAAAGACTGGATAAAGGAAACTTTCATTTATTCTTGGTAAGTGTATGTATACATTAGCATAGCCACTATAGAAAATAGCACAGCGATTCTCCAAACAAATATGATCAATTCAGCAATTCCATCCTGGTGATCCCTAAAGGAAGGGAAATCATTACATCAAAGAGGTATCAGCACTCCTGTATTTATTGGAGCACCATTCACAATAGCTAAGATCAGAATTTAACGTATCTATCAACAAATGAATGGATAAGAAAATGTGGTGTGTGCACCCAATGGAATATTATTCTACCATAAAAGGAATAAAATTGTCATTTGCAGCAAAATGGATGACCTCAGAGTACACTGTGTAACATAAAATAAGCTAGACATAGAAAGGTAAGAACCAAAGGTTGTCTCGTATATGGAAGTTAAAGAAATCAATTGCATACAAGCAGAAACTGGAATAGTGATTACTGAAGCTGCAAAGGCTGGTAGAACATTTCAGTTAAATAGAAATAATAAATTCCAGTGCCCTGTAGTACAACAGAATGAGTTATTGCGTATTTCGAAATAGTTAAGAGACAGGATTTTAAATCTTCTCACCAAAAAGAAATGATAAAATAACAGAGGTAACAGGTATGTTAATTACCATTTTGATCACTAGACATTGTATATATTTTATTAAAACATCACATTGCACAATAAAAAGTGTAAAGAATATAAAATTATGTGTAAATTTAAAACAGAAAATTTTCAACAGGAGAGCTTAAAAATGAAAAACACAAGTTCTAAGACACTATTTCAGGGCCAGGGAGATGACTCAGTAGAATAAGCACTTCCCTGGCAAAGCGCTTCCCTGGCAAAATGCAAGAGCCTCAGTTCAATCCCTGATTCCACTAAATAAATAAATACAAATAAAAATAAAAAAATAAAATACTATTTCACCTGGATAAAAAACTAAGACACTGACAAAAAAAAAAAAAAAAAAAAAAAAAAAAAAAAAAAAAAAAAAAAAAAAAAAAAAAAAAAAAAAAAAAAAAAAAAAAAAAAAAAAAAAAAAAAAAAAAAAAAAAAAAAAAAAAAAAAAAAAAAAAAAAAAAAAAAAAAAAAAAAAAAAAAAAAAAAAAAAAAAAAAAAAAAAAAAGAATAAATGTCTGGAAAATGAAATTAGGATGTATCCTGAAATGAAACAGAAATAAAGGACTGAGAGGAAAGTTAAAAATAAGATGAACCAAAAAGTTCTAATATTTGTCTTCTAGGAAAGTAAGAAGACAGGTATGATACCTAAATAAATAGCTTCAAGGTATCCCAACAATAAAATGCCAAAGACCACAAAATTAAAATGCCAATGACTGTCAAACAATATTTTAAAGCCCAGATATATAAAACTTTTGAGCTGGGGAGATGGCTCAGTGGAATAAGTATTTCCCTAGCAAGTGCAAGGCCCTGGGTTTGATCCCCAGTTCCACCATGAATAAATAAATAAACAAATGAATAAATAAATAAATAAATTTTCTGAATATGAAGAATCTTAATCATCCATCTCCTGTGAAATTTTTCTGAATTCCAAATCAGTCACTCCTTTTTCTGTTTCCTGGAGCTTTTCATTATCCATCAAATTAATAACACTAATCACTAAAGTGTTATTCCATGTTAAGTATCATTTATCAGTTCAAATATTTCTCCCAGGATAGAATGAATTTATGGAATAAGTCCTTATCTCATTTGTTTTAAAATTCTCAGCATCTATTACAATGTCTAGCATAAGGCATTGACGATTAATAGGCTGCAAAATGAAAAAAAGTTTACAAAAAGAGTTTAGATGAAATTCATCTGCCATAAAGGAATAAGCTATAGTTTTCAAAGTTAAAATGTACTCAATACCTGAGGCTGTGTGCTCTTTTGCTTTATTTAAATGCAAAATGTTATGCATTTAAATACATCTGATTTATTTCCAAGTCAAGGAAAACACTGGCCAGCTAGGAAATTTCTTATAGCTTAAGTATAGCCAGGATGTTTAACATCACTTTACTTGGAGATGGAAGTTTTTGTTTTTGAAATTGTACATAAGAATAATATGTCACTGTATATGTCTTAAGGCTTTTAAGGCACTAAAAGTTTGTTTTATTTTATCAAACATTATACTTTTTAAGGAAAATAATTCAATGATACAATAAATTTTAAAAATATACTTTAAAAATAATAAAGTATGACACCCTATTGATTACTATAAACAATCCTACAACTTTACAAAATGATATTTACCTGTAGTTATGACTGCCACAAAGGCACTGATAAATACAAGCAGAAAGTGAGGCTGCTAATGTGTGCATTACATATACCTAGAAAAAAAGAAGAACATTAAGAATACATTTTTTAAGTATACATGTTTTTCAAGATCTACAATGATTGTCACTTTTCAAGTGAAAAAACATTTGCTTGGGTAAATTTTTTTCTTAAAAAAAATGCTCATTTCACCCAACCCAGAGCACAGGCCCCCATGTGAGTAGAACTTCTTTCATCAGACAGGCCCCGTGTGAAACACTGGGGCAGAATTCCCTGCAGAAAGGCTAGAGCCAGGACCCATCCAGTTAATCCAGGAACAGAATATCTTGCTAGAATGGCACAGCAGGTTCACATCCAAGGGCTGCAGCAGGAAGAAGTGGAGCACAGTAGCCAGACCCAAGTCACACCCACCTGGATGAGTTTGAACCTGATAGATTTTGATCTGGTGCTAAGTTCTACACCAAAGATCAGAAGACAGAGCTATACAAAATAACAAAGAGAAGGATCAAAATGCATTCTCAAGCCCCAAGCCTACACACAACAAATGCAGGAGACAATAGAATAGAAGAAATTGTAAATCACATACCTGAAATCTCTGAAATAATAGCGTTAACAACTGAAGAAAGGTATAGAGGAAATCAGATCAGAAATAATTTCTGAAGTAAAAAAAAGAAATGATTACTATAATGAAAGAAATATTAAGTGCTTCTAAAGAACACACTGATAAAAAAATAGAGAATGAAAAAATGATGGATTCCTTGAATAGCAATACAGGAAAGAAATACAATGGCATAAAGCAGATTCAAATTTCTATACAAAAAAACCTCAAATCACAAGCTGGGAAAACCATTTGAATGAAAGTGAAAATAGACTTTTAGACCTTAAAGACACTGTTGCTGCTAGTGAAAAGACAGGAAAAGACCTCCTAAAAACAACTAGGATGCATGAAAAAATAGTTCAACATCTGCAAGATTATCCAAACATGAACAGTGTGAAACAAGTAAGTATCAATGATAAAGAAGGAGTCAATACAAATGATATAAAAAATATGGGCAAAAGTAGTAGCAGAAAACTTCCCAAATATGGGGCAACAATCTGCCATTCAGGGAACCGAAGTATACAGAACTCCAAATATCATCAACCCAGTTAAAAACACACCCAGACATATAATAATGACGATCCCAGAAATTCAGCACAGGAACAGTATACAAAATGCCACTAAAGAAAAGAAACATCACATTTAAAGGAAAACCCATGAGAATAACGGCAGATTTCTCTTCACAAACCATCAAGTGAAAGAGTATGGAGCAAAGTACTACAAGTCTTGCAAGAAAACAAATTCCAACCTCACAAAACTCTCTTTCAAGTTTAATGGAGAAGTGAAATACTTCCATGAAAAAGAACAACTAAAGAATTTCATGACAAAGCCAAGCTTATACAGACTACTAAAAGATACTCTAGAGAGGGATCAAAATGACTACCACTCCATGAATGAGAATGGAAAGAACCCACCAAATAGGGCAAACAATTAAACATAGGAGAAAAAAGAGGTGCACAACAGCAGTCTTTCAATTATTCATTTGTATACAGTAGTAAAATATTTCCATCAGCATACTCTACAAATGGACTTCTCCTGCACTCATGATTCTGCCTGAGTCTACAGGGTGGATATCAAAGAAATAGCGGTGGCTCAGTCCACACTGGCCACCAGTAAGAATCATGGATACTGTCAATGTCTACCACATACTAGAACCTTATGCGATATGCTATCCACAAACTGTTAGAAGTGCTGGTCATATATTTGCCACTCTACCATTTATGTTATGTTTTATTCTTAGTAACTCTTTATTATCGTGAAAACTTGTTCTTAGTTCAATTGTTTTGAAATGCTTAATTTTTTATTAATATTTAATTAATTTCTGAATATTGTTTGATCTTAACTTTTGTTTTAAGATTTATACTGTTTCTTTGACTTACAAGCAACTTATAAGACATGGCATATTTTCTCCTAGTATAGAAACTTTAAAAAGTATATTTCCATTAAAAATGCTCATTCATAATTAGATAAATATTACTATAAAAATTTAAACCACACATGCACATGCATGCATACAAACACAGACACAGTGACTCCTTTATATAGTAAGTACAATATAATTTCCTTTCCAAGAACAAAAGGGAACAAATGTCAGCTATCCAACAGACCATGAACCATGTTTTAAAAGCATTTCCTCAATAATTTTTTTCCACAATCACAACAGTGAAGGATGATAACAGCTCACATGTAGACTGGTCATTGAAGAAAATAATATTTTCTAATTATCAGAGAAAACAATCTAAAGAAAACAAAACTTTAGAGAAAAGAGAAAGAACAAGGTATGAAAGACAATAGAGTCTAATTCTTGTCTTGTGTAATAAAAGATTCCAAGTTTGACAGAGAAATTTAAGCTAAATAAGAAAGTAAATTACATGAGACTACTGAAAGATTCTCTCTATTATACTTTTAGTAAGAGTTTTTATGTAGATAAAATTGTGAACTATGAGAATCTTACTGATAATTTCTGCTTCAGCTAACAGACATTATATGGATTGCATTAAAGACCACACATCACACAAAAATGATCACACTAATCACAGTACTTTGTAGCTTCATCAATAAAGTTGAAAGTATTTCCAAACTCATTGAATCTGGCTGGCCTTGTGAAGACAGCCAAACAGAAATGATTGAGAGGCCTTGCAAGCCACTCTTATTGCTTCTTTACCCTGATAGCCATCATGTTGAAAAACACAACACAACACAACAAAAGTAGCAATAACTGGGTCTTAAGGTACGTGGACATTATGCTGGGTGTATATGAGGATATACACCCATGAGACAAACACCTGAATCAGCAGTCTGATTCAGATTCCCTCTAAAGTGGTAAGTATCAACCCATTAACTACAAGACTCAAAGAGGGCCTGGGATATAGCTCAGCTACAGAGTGCCAGCCTGGTAAACAGTAAACATGAGGCTCTGAGTTTGATTCCCTGTGTAAATACATAAGCAAGCAAGCAACCAGGCTAAGAGAGAACTCAACACATCTGCTGCATTGATTGGGACAATAGTACTTTCTATCTACATACTCAAACTTCAGCTCTTTTTTGGTCATATGCCTATTTATTTTTCATCTGGAATTTACACTTTCCTAATTTTCAGAATTTCAATCTTGAACTGGAACTACACCATCAGCTCTTCTGGGTCTCCAGCTTACTCTCTCATGATCATGACATTTCTCAGCTTCAATACTCAAATGAACCAATTTCTTACAATAAACATTCTCTATAATAAATGCTCTCTTGCTCTTATTGTGTCTCTCCATATACACAGTCAGAACTCTGATCAACCAAGATAAACACATTTTGCTAGGCTTGCCTGCTAGAAGGTGAGACCCTTTAGATCCATTTCCTGATAACCCAGCCAAACACCAGAAATGCATGTGGGACCACCCTACCTCATCCAGAATCCAGTCAATTCATCAGCTCACCAAGTATGAGTGAAAAAGTACAGATACAGCTCCATCCAAAGCTGATGAGAACATGTCTGAGTACATAGCCACAAAATCATATGAGTACATATCCACAAAACTGTAAGAATAATGGTGCCGGGGCAATAGCTCAGTGCTCTTAAGTGTGTGCCTGGCAAGGCTTGATCCCCAGTTCTACAAGCCATACTGCCCCAGGGTATTGATTAGGCCACTGAAACAAGGCATGGTGGCACATGACTGTAATCTCAGCATTGGGGAGGCTGAGATAGGAGGATCACTACAAGTCTAAGCTGTGTAGTGAAACCCTATACCAAATAAATGAATAACTAAACAAACAAACATATGTAAGATTTTAAAAAATAGAGTAAGTTATAGCTTTTCAAAGCCCCTAATGTTTGCTAAACAACAAAGACTTAAGCAAAAACTGATATAGCTATGCTTTAATTAAAGCTAACTATGGAATACACTTTGGCTAAAACAAGCACAATCAGAAGAAAATTAAATTTCACATTGTGTAATAAGCTCCATGAGTATTTATAGTACAGAACATGACTGGAGAAAAACTGGGAAGTCAAATTACAAGAGTTACGGTTATCCAAGAGGGTAAAGTTATGGAAGGAGAGTCCACCTTTAGGCAAGCAAAAATGCAAACTGGGATGACATCACAACCTCTGAAGAGGAAAAAACAGCATAAGCTACATTAAGAGGGAAAAAAAATCCAAAGAACACTGAAGAATGTTCTCAGTCCTACTTCAAAAGATGTCAGAGGAAATGAAGGTGAAATAATAAATGTAGTATCAATAATAAATAAACTAGAATGATAATGAGTAAGATAATGTTAAGGTTGGTGAGTGAGACCACCAGGGGCCACCAGGTCCTGAAGCGACCCAGAGCGCAGAAAGCCTGTGAGACCTCCTTGGGCCAGTGGACCCTGAAGCAATCCAGAGCATAGGCCTGGCATGTGAGTGACACTGTCTGGGGCCACCGGGTCCTGAATTGACCCAGAGCCCAAGCCTGGTGTGACCCAGAGCACAGGCCCAGTATGGAATTCTTCAGCAGAACTCCCTGCAAAGAGGCTAGAGGCAAGATCCACCCAGTAGATTCAGGAGCAGAACATCTTGGCAGTGTGACATAAAGGGTTCACCTGCAAGGCTGCAGCAGGAAGAAGTGGAGCACAGCAGCCAGACCCAAGCCACACCCACCTGGAGGAGTCTGAATTTCATAGAGCCAGACCTGGTGCTAAGGTAATAACTCTATCTAAGCTCTACACCAAAGGTCAAAAGTCAGGAGTACAAAATGACAAAGAGAAGGAACAAAAAGCAGTCTCAGGATCCAAGTCCACCCAGTACAAATGAAGATGACATCAGCATAGAGGAAGCTGGAAATCACACACCTGAAATCTCTGAAATAATAGCGTTGGAAGTAAAGGAACAATGGTAGAAAGGTATAGAAGAAATCAGATCAGAAATGATTTCTGAAATAAAAAATGTAGCGACAACTATAATCAAAGAAGTACTAAGTGCTTCTAAAGAATACACTGATTAAAAAAATAGAGCAGAATATAAAAATGATGGATCCCCTGAATCAGCAATATAGGAAAGAAATGCAATGGCATGAAGCAAATCCAAAGTGATATACAGGAAATTAAAACCTCAATCACAAGGTGGCAAATCTGATTGAGTAAAAGTGGAAATAGCTTTCTGACCTTAAAGACACCATTGCAGCTAGTGAAAAAGTAAACAAAATCTCTTAAAAACAACTATGATGCAGGAAAAAATAATTCAACACCTGCAAGACAATGTAAAGATGAACAACGTGAGACTAATAGGCATCAATGAGAAGGAAGGAATCAATACAAATGATATAAAAAGAATATAGGCAGAAGTAATAGCAGAAAACTATTACTTCCCAAATATGGGGAAACTACCTCACATTCAGCGAACTGAAGCATGTAGAACTCCAAATAACATCAACCCAATTAAAACCACTCCCAGACATATAATAATGAAGATCCCAGAAATTCAGCATAGGAACAGTATACTAAAAGCTGCTAAAGAAAAGAAACAGATCACATTTAAAGGAAAACTCATTAGAATAATGGCAGATTTCTCTTCACAAACCATCAAGGCAAGAAAAGCACGGAGCAAAGTACTTCAAGTCTCACAAGAAAACAAATTCCAGCCCAGACTCATATACCCTGCAAAACTCTCCTTCAAGTATAATGGAGAAGTAAAATACTTCCATAACAAAGAACAATTAAAGAATTTCATGATGATAAAGCTAAGTCTACACAGACTGCTAAAATATTCTAGAGAGGGAGCAAAATGATCATAACCCCATGAATGAGAATGGAAAGAACCCACCAAATAGGGCAAACAAACACAGGAGAATAAGAGGTATACAATAGTAGTCTTTCAGTTATTCTTTTGTATTCAGCAGCAAAATATTTCCATCAGCACATTCTACAAATAGACTTCTCTTGCACTCTATGGGTCAAAATTCCATATGGGGCTACAGGGAGGAGTTCAAGGAAATAGCTGTAGCTCAGACCTACAAGTGACACCTGGCCACCAGTTAAGTGTCATGGTCATTATCCATGCCCACAACACACTGGAACTTTGAATGATATACTATCACCAAACTGTCACAAGTGATGGTCATTTACTCGTCATTCCAGCATTTATTTTATGTTTTATTCTTAGTATTTCTTTACTATCATGAAAACTTTTTCTCAGTTCAAATGTTTTGAGACATTTAATTTTTAGTTAATTAGTATTTAATTTTCTGAATAATGCTTAATCTTAATTTTTGTTTTAAGATTTATACTATATCTTTGAATTACAATTTATCTAAAATACTTGTATGACATCTTCTCCTAGTATTAGAAACTTTAAAAACTATATTTGTATTTTCGTTGA
>PVKA01024863.1:0-33678 GCA_004027165.1 Ctenomys sociabilis
TTGGAAACAACCAAGATGTCCATCACATGAGGAATGGTTGAAAAAGATGTGGTATTTCTATATAATGGAGTATTACTCAGCTATTAAGAATGATAAGTTTGAAGCATTTATACTGAAGTGGATGTCACTTGAACATATACTCATAAGTGAAATAAACCAGACACACATGTGTAAATATTGTATAGTCTCCCTAGTATAAGAAGCGAAAAGCAGAAATACAAAGTAAAATACAACATACAACAAGTAAAATCAATTGAGTCAGATAAGGCAAAGTGAATGGCATATGCTGCAGGATACTAATCAGCTTTTCTTCTGGATAGTACCACCATTCTTGTCACCACTGGCTGGTTTTGTGAGTAGCAGGGGCTTACTGCTCCTTTGTCTTTTCAACCTTCAATTTAGCAGCTATGTACTTTCTCTTGTACAAAGCCTTTCTGAAGTACATAGCAGATTGGGAGTGTCTACCAATTCTTCTACCCAGGACAAGATTTCAGCTGCAGTAGGACTTTCCCTTCTGGGATGTTTTTGCCTTGACCTTACCCTTTTTATCAGTGCCACTGGCAGCAGCCTTCTTGGCTTTGGGGTTTCTTCTCGTTAGTACATGGCTTTTCAAGTTTTTCACCTGCTATCTTGTAAGATGGGAAATACGATTCCAATTAATCTTACATTAGTGTTTTTTTTTTTTTCATAATCGAGCAGCTATTTGGTGGGGGGGTCTCTTGTTGATTTGATAGCCACCAACCAGGACCCTGTCTTCTAGATTTTATATTCTATCAGATTGTTTGACTGCTACATGTAATCTCAGTAAAACTGTTGATCTCTTGGACTTCTATTTCAGTCTGTTTTGTGGAATCTAGTTCTTTTTTTAAAATATTTATTTATTTATTTATTTATTTATTTATTTATTTATTTATTTTTGGCAGAACCGGGGATTGAACTCAGGCCCTTGTGCTTGCCAGAGAAGCACTTATTCCACTGAGCCATGCTCCCGGCCCGGAATCTAGTTCTTTTTTGTGTTGAGCATTCATAGTTTCCATGTCTTTCTATAGCTTTACCTTTTCAGAAAAAAATCTGTATGTACACTAAATTCACTAACTATTTCCCTCACTATGGTCATCATTTTTAATTATGTCTGTTTTAGTTTTGTCAAGAGACCTATTCATCTCTTTCGTTATTTCATAAAATTCAGCTGGGTGTTTTTCCACCTCAGTCCCCCTTGTATTTGCCTTGGGTGCATTGGGAGTTATGGGTTGCATCTTGCTTCTGTGTTTTCTCATTCTCTTGTGTGTTTTATTTATTTGTTATGTGTTGAAGCTTATAAATTGTTCATCATAGGTAGCTTGATTACTAGTATGAAAACCTGTCTAGGGAATGATTACTTTTCAGAAATGTCTTTTAGGCATAGCTAGCTTTAGCTTTTGAGTGTATCCTTGGATCCTACATCTTCAGTTTATTAGGGATGAAAGGTTGCTGCTCAGCTCTTTGGTGTTGGACTATAGTATTATTTACAACCCGCTAGACAATCTAGGTATTTGCGTATAAGGAAAACCAATTGATCATAACAACTGTGTCACCTTGGCTAAAGCACTACAGTTATAATAACAGTAGCATCAAACATAGACTAGAAAATGACAAAATGCGATAACTATTTGCTGCCTTTAACATAGGAATAAGATTCATAGTTACACAAAATCTAAGATAAATCAGAAAATTATGTACAGTAAATATCTGCTCAATAGAGCAATTTTACCCTAAATTGAGAAAATTTAAAAGGGATAAGAGGATAAAATAGAGAAAAACAGAGAAAGAGATTAGAATCAAGGTTGAAGGACAAAGGAAGACTATCTAACCCTTGGGAACCTGACAGAGACAACAGTAGGAAGGGAGAGAAGGAAGCAAGCACAAAAAAAAAAAAAAAAAAAATTAAAAGCAGTGTTTAAACTCACAAAAATGTATAATAATGATAATAAAAAGAACAGCATCAACAAAACCCAGAAGTGATGAGCAGAAAATTTTCTCTGATTTCAAGCCCCTGGTTATATTCTGGGTGTTATAGCTTTGTGTTGGTGTCCAATTCAGGGAATGACTTCTCTCATTGGTAGAGGAGACGGCCAGAGCCCCAGGTCCATGATGGATAACCCCAGCAAGCCTGCAGTGGGATTAGGGTGGGGTACTGGGTAATCCCAGGGGGTAAGATTAGAGTTTACTGGTACTTTCAAAACTGCAGGAGTTCCAGGTGGTCCTGGACTCTTGTTGTGGGGCTGGAGCCTGTATCAATTAGTTTGTAACATTCTGGGTGTCTCTTGCTGATGTGACTGATACTCCCTGATCCTGGGTATCTCACATAAATAGCCCTCAGCTAGTCAGTCTGGGTTTTTAACACTGGGTGCCCTGAAATAAAGCCAACCCAAAGCTGCTGGAGTCTGTTTCAGATGGCCACTCCCTAAAGTGACATCTGACCAGGAACTGACTCTAGGGGACATTGCAGCCACTTGCGCTGGAGTCACTCACCAGCTATTTGTAGCACACAGCATCTGTTCTCCAGTTCACTGGTATATTTCTCCCTGGAGACCTCTGGAATTACCACTTTCACTCTGGTGCTACAGATTTGTTCTCAGGAGCTAGGAGCTAGGGAGAAAGTACTGCTTTCCCCCTTTTCTGAGTTGAGTTCTGTCTCTTCACTTTTCTCTGTGGGCTCTAATTTCCCTTTCTGGCTCCAGGGGCCTACTTCCCTCCTTTTTCTCTTTCCCAAATTGTTATTTTCCAGTGTGGATTCTGAATCTTGGAGATGTTGATTTCTTGCTGCTTGCTGCTCTGCCATCTTCCTGGAAGTCTCTAGATTGGTTTCTTTAAGCCTCTATTTTTGCCCTCCTATTACCTCTTCTATTTAAACATGAAATTAAAAAGAATTTGTCATTCATCCTCTGGCAAAACCATATATTTCAGATTAAGTCTCTGAAATGCATCAGTTCCTTTTCTCCTTATTGTAGCACTATCTTTATTATTTGCTGTATTTGTAGATGCGTATACAAATACAGCACACATCCTATTTTTCTCCTAGTTTTGAAATACAAATTCATATGACAAAAGTAAAAATTTGAGTGCCCACCTGTTCATATGTGCATTCTCTAATAACCCAAATATTTTAAGAAAACACACAAAAGTGTACAAGTGTGTATTCACATGATGAGCCAACAGATGGGAGTCACCTTCAGTCGTGCAGGCTGTGTTCAGCAGGCCCACTGTACGTTCTGATGGAAGTATGTTATTAAGTATGTTAAGATTTTTGTCCTGCTGCTTATCTCTTGTAGTAAAGTGTAATTTAAAGGGAAGATGTTCCTAAATTGTACTTGCTGAGTATGTTTTATCTCATACTTTGTGCTACTGCTTTGATAATCTTGAGTGTAGTGGGTTTGTGTGCAGGTTGGAATTTGGTAATCAGTTTCTAGCATGTCAGTTGTCAGTGTTTCTTTTTGTTTGTTTGTTTGTTTTTTTTTTGGCAATTTACGTTTTCTGTACAATCACCTATGTAATTCTTCCCACCACTAAGAACAAGAACCCCTCATTAGTAAGGACTAACTTGTCTTGGATCTTTGTTTCTCACAAAATCATACGTTGTAAACTTGAATTTGCTATGCGTTATACTAATAATTTCCAGATTGATGCAGGTTAGGATGTGTGATTTTTCAGTAATTCAGTTTTAACAAATACATTTGTTTGATTTGTGTAGCACCATTGTAAAATAGATATCACATATAGTGATTTCCCACATGACTCAGCATTATTTTATGAACACCTCCAAAAAAGTAATTTTTAAGTTAACAGACTTATTTTTAGAGAAGTTTTAGGTTTACAGGAAATTTGAGAAAGTACAAAGTTCCCATATATGCACTCTCCAAAGCCCCATTTTGCACTTTTGTTAGTATGACTTCTTAACTGAGGAACTTATATCAATAAATTATTACTACAGAAACCCATAGTTTGCATGGGAGTCCCCACTGTTGTGGTCTACAAAAGCATACCATATATCCCCTGATCTGGTGTCATGAAGAACAGCTTTACTGTTCTTAAAGTCCCCTGTGTTCCACCTATTTGTCTGCCTCTCCTTACAACTCCTGGAAGCTGCTGATCTCTTCACTGTCTCTGAATTTTAGATTTATCCAAAATTTATACAGTTGGAATTTTATAGAATGTTACCTTTTCAGACTGTTTGCTGTGCATTACTCATGAAACAATACACATGCTTCTTCCATCCTTTTAGCTCATTGCTTCTTAAAAGCCCTGGTTATATACCTTTGTATGGGTGTATCATTATTTATCCACTCGCCTACCAAAGGGCATTGTGGTTGCCTTCAGGTTTTATAGTTATGAATAAAGCTGCGGGAAACATTCAAATGAGTTTTTATTTTCACACATAACTTTTTGAGTCATTTGAGTAAGTACCACCAAGTAAGGTTCCTGGAAAATATGGTAGGAGCATAATTACTTTTATAAAAATCTACCAGACTTCCAGAGTGGCCGTGCCATTTGAATTCCCAACACCAGTGAATGTTGCTCAACATGTGCAACAGCTTTTTGTGCTAGGTGTTCTGGACTTCACCATTCAGAGACTTACATAGTAGTACTTCCCTAATTGCCAGCGGTGCTGAGCACCTTCAACTTGCTTACCAATTTTTAAATTAGTTTTGATAGAAATCTTGCTGCAAATGTATCCCACTTGTTCCCTGAGTTAATGAAGAAAATTTGAACTTCTGTTTTGCTTTGTGATTCAGTTATTATGGGAGCTGGCAGTGGTCACTTGTCCCGCGTTACTCTCAGCAGCTAGTAGAGGAGTGGCAGGGCTTTCTCTTTTTGCTTTTATATGACTTCTCTTGTTCTCTCTTTGCCTAACTGCCTCTTTCCTTGCCCATGAACCTAGTGAACTGGTTGCTAGGCTGGGGAGAGTTGTTGGTGAATAAATACAGCAGTTTAGGTTTACTGAATGATGAGAAGTTCTATTCTTTGAGTTATGGTGCTTTGTTTCAGTGGCTGTCTGGTGTTTTTAGCTTTATCTCTGGCTCCCAGAAGAGTTCAGAGTAGACCAAATGTGAAGCTGGTGTTTATGCAGTGATAGTGCTATGTAGTTGTATAATATTTAGAACAGAAAGGCATCTAGAAACAATTCCATGACTCCATCCTTTTTGGGATGATGAATGAGGTTTTGATCACTTGAAAGGTATAAAAGAAAATAATTAGCTGAGTGAAACAAAAAATAGGCATGGCAGAGCTTTCCTTGTCTCCCTTCTGTCCCTTTCGCTAGTATAGCCTGGGCCGTGGCCTGCTTACTGGCTCACAGGGCTGAGCATGGTACAGTATTTTGAGGTTTCCAGTACTTCCAGGCAGCAAAAACATACTTCTTTTGTGTGTGGTACTGAGATTAGAACTTGGGACCTTGCATTTAGATGTTTATGCCACTGAGCTATCTCCCAGGCCCAGCAAAAACATTTATTAAGGGCTTCTAAAGTCATATAGCTTAGAGCAGGTTGAATATCCTTTATTTTTAATGTTTTGGACCTAAAGCATTTAGGATCTAAAAATTGTTTTAAAAATTTTAGGATATTTACACATGAAATATTTTGGGAATGGGACCCAAGTCTAAACACATAAACACTTTCTGTTTTGTATGTTTCTTATACACATAGCCTGAAGGTACAGTAATTTACACTGTATTTCCATTGTATGAATACTTTGACTGCAATCCATCATGTGAGTTAAAGTGGAGTTTCCTTTTGAGGGGTCACGTTGGTGCTCAGATTGGAGCATTTTTGCATTTTTTAATTAAAGAGGCTCAGCCTGTATCAGTAGGCTGTCCCAAGTAAGCTGATGATAATTAAGAAATACAAGATATTGACATCAGAATGTTGGAACTAAGATCTGTAGTAGTATGTACTACTTTTACTCTTTCATTAATTCATACATTAGCCCAAAATGTATTTATAATTATTACTTTTCTTCAGAAGAAGAAATCAACATTAATAGAGTAAGTTGCATAGGTGCTAGGCTCATATGTAGAAAATTGAGGTCTAGCTCAGATTGTTCCAAGAACACTTTATTATTTTTTTTGCCATATTGCAAGATTATGTTCAACAAAGTTGCACCTACACAAAAGTGCTTGATTCTTGAAATAAATACGTTTCATTGAATTGTATTTCTGAGGTTCTTTACTCTTTCAATGTTTTTTCACTGGAGGTTTTTAGGTAGACCACCATGGTATCCTTGTTACAGATTTTATGTTAATAATCAGAAAGGGGGGTGCTCTCCTGAGATTTGAATGAATTTTGGGCTCTTGCTGCTGTTTGCCATATAAGAGTAGATGTATGCTTGTTTTTTTCTAGGCCAAAGCATCCATGAGATGCACTAGTCATTGTGGAATTTCTGTGGGTTAGATTAGGCCATCAGCTTAAGGGATAGGGCTCTGACAGTTCTATTCCTCAGATTCCTGACACTGCTGTGCTAACAGGATGACAATCCCGGGTCTGCAGCTGGCTGGCTGGCTGGTTGTCATCAGCTGCAAGGCACTCCTGAGGCCCTTTTCCAGAGCGGCATTCAGTTCTGGAAGTCTTTCAACTAGCACATCTTAAATAATTTTTAAACAAATAACTAATCATAATCTGACTACTGTATTCCATAGCATAAATCTTGAACTATAGTGTTAATACTTATTATGTAATTAGGGATGAATGAATTGTGCTTCATTTGGGGTTTGTAAAATACCTCAAGCTATTTTTCAAGCATTTTGAAATAGATTTTGTAATATTTCTCAAATGGACTTTAACAAACACATTTTCTTTAATTTTTAAACCCTTGTGTATTTTTAGAGAAATTTAATCCATATGTTCGTGATTCATTTACACTTCACTCATTGAATATTTTTATAAAAAAAGCAATTGCCTTCCAAGACGTTTCAGGGATGCTTCTTAGGAATTCTGTGAACTTTAAAAGCCTTTTCCTTAATCAAAATGTTCTCCTCCAAGATAGAGAAATATTTCATTCAGTTTATAATATAAAGCCTATATACTTCAAAATCTAAC
Organism: Ctenomys sociabilis; assembly: GCA_004027165.1. Taxonomy (NCBI): domain Eukaryota; kingdom Metazoa; phylum Chordata; class Mammalia; order Rodentia; family Ctenomyidae; genus Ctenomys; species Ctenomys sociabilis. The sequence continues at coordinate 7,071 of PVKA01024863.1, forward strand.
CTGGTCCTGAACTGAAGCTGCCAAGTTATTCCGCTTCTACGGTGAGAATGTACTTCATTTGTTGCTCTTCAGGTGCCACAAAGGGTTCTTAAGATCTGTGTTGTGTTGAAAGCAGTATTGATTGCTGTCTTCCCACATTGATCACAGAGTGAGTTAATGGAACATCACTGACACTCAGCTGGTTATTGGGCTCTACCAGTACTGAGTTCATATACATTGTATGTTTTTCACACACATTTATGCACAAGAAAATATTTAAATTCTTATCATTTAACTTTTTATATATGCTAAATGTCTCTTAGCTGAAATACTTAGTAGTAGAAGCATTGTATCATAATTATGAATAAAAAATAACTCCAGAATTTGAAACTTTTTAAGTATCATATTGATGCTCTAAAAGTTTTAGATGGTAAATTTTCAGATTATGTATGCCAGCCTATTCTTAAATTTTAACATGACAATAATGTATTCTGAATTAGTGGTTTACTGTGAAGTCACTATATTTCTTTTCAGAAATACTTATCACCCAAGGTTTAGTTGAGCAGGTTTCTGTTGCTAGCAATAGGTTTTTGAGAATAACTTTGAATATCACTAATTGAACAGGTTTATGGCATGAAATCTTAGAAACAGTAAGGTCATTGCAGTGAAAGTAAAAGGAAACATGTGGACAACTAATTGGATAGAATGTCATAACACAGTGACTCTGGAAAGGGCTTATGGAAATACAACAACAGAAGTGAGGTGCTTGCTCAGGGCAGCTTGCATTCAGAGACATGCTAAAAGAAGTGCTCTGTTTGATTCAGATTTCTGTAGGGGTTTGTATGAAATTCATATTTGCTAATAATAAGAAATAACCTTCAGTCCCTACATTCAATAGAAACTTTAATTTCTTTTATTTTTTTACTGAATTCTTCAGTAAAAACATCCTTTCTGTATTTTCTGAAGTAAATCAGTTTCTTATATATTTCATTAGTTTTTGCCACAAATGAACTCATTATTTTAGGAAAAAAAATATGATAGATAAATTTCCTTTTTTTGATAAATTCCTTGTAAGAAATAACACAATTGGGAAGGACTTTTGCCTTTTACTTTTTATTTTTCCTTTGTATAATTATTTTTCTTTTCAAAAGAAGTATAAGTTTTAAATGGAGATTTTGAAAAGCAGTATTTATAAAACTCAAGGCGGTGCCTACCCATATTCCTTCCTTCCAGCAGCTCCTAAGCTAGAAGACCTTTTCTTTTGACCCATGGGACAAGATTGCACTGATGTGTGTCACTAACCTAGAACCAGTTCTCCCACACTTTGACCCTAACACTCCAGCAAGTGTTTGTGGCCCCACTATTACTATGTGGACAGTTTAGAGAATATTGCAATTGACATTAGTATTTATGTATAGCTTATAAAAATCTTCCCAAGATACAGAAATTTAAAGACTATATTAGAAAGCACTAAAAAGTATTTTTCTGGTATAAAAATCTTCCTAAAACTTGTGAATAATATTTGTATCCAGAGCCATGAAATTAAATTTGTTTTATTATTTTATAAAATCTTGGATAACAATTTAGTGGCAATGATTAGTTTATTCCAGTGCTTGCGATTTAAGCTGGGTACAGCCCTGGCCTTCAGTGCATCTGTGCTGATGCCCTGGTGACCTACTTTACAGTGCTTATATTCAATGACAGTGATAAAGAAAAGTTACTTTACGAAAGTGTGTAGGTCTGAATGAAAGAAATAAATTACTGGTTGCAATTGGAAGCCATGCCATGAGCTTTGTTTTGTGTAATCATATCTTTGTGGTTGGGAACATTCAGAATCCTCTCTACTAACTGTTTTGAAATATTCCATTATTTGTCAGCTGTAGTTAGCCTCTTGTGCTATGGAGAACTTTAGGCATGCTCTTCTGTCCAGTCCCACCCAAGTGCCTGTGACCCATCCTCCCTCCATTCCTCATCCCTCACATCTTTATTGGGTTCTGCTAGCCACGATGTATTTTATTCTTTACTTCTATGAAATCAACTCTTTAATGAGCTTCATTTTTAATCATGTCTACTAATTATGCAAAAGTTTTTGTTTAACTTCATTAAATTTACATTTGCCTTGATGTCACTCATTTTTTGTAAATTAATTGGTAGGTTGCATTTCATGCCAATAGATCAAAACCCACTGAACCTCTTCCTTTGGAAGATTTTTAAACAGGAAAATTGTTTCAAGTTTTAAGTTGCACATATTAGTTTATAAGCGACTCAGTGTTTTGGGCAACAAAGTCATGTAACAGTGGAAACATTTCTCAACATCAGTTTTTTCCACATAATGGATTTATTTCAACCAGAATTTTCTTTTTACATGTAAAAAAAATAAAGTGTATAATTGGAAGTAAATATTCAATTTTACATATATATATACATATGCATTTATACACACAGCAAAAGTTTAATGAAGTAATCTTTGTCCATACGACATGTAATACACTCTGGTATTTTCCAATTAATTTCATTTTGTTAAAAATTGTTGAACCTGACCCAGGAAATCAATTTCATTTCTGGCTGGCAGCTTGTGATTTAAGCTGGGGACAGCCCTGGCCTTCAGTGCATCTGTGCTGATGCCCTGGTGACCTACTGTACAAGCAGGCTGGTGAGCAGAGGCAGCCCATCCCTGCTCTGCTGGGCCCCGAAGGCCTGGCTTGCCCCATGTTGTTTCTCAGAAGTCATTAGGAGCATGTTAATTGCTTGATCCTCACTGTCAGGCTCTGAACATGCAGCGCTGGGTGTCTGCCCTCTGCCTGCCTCTCTTCTTGACCCAGGAATTCCACCTCCTCATCCCACTCACTGTTTTTCTGATTTTGTACCATGTTTGTAAACATGATAGTCCTTGAGTGACACAGAAGACATTTAGTTCCTTTTGAATTTTCATTTTTCCCTGTCTTGGAATAATCCCTGAATTCTAGATGTGATAGGAATATGCCATTTTCAGTTTCTTTACTAAAGCATGTTATCAGAGATCCTTGTGCCAAAATCTACAAATTTCGCTATCTTATCCCCTCTAGAAGGACCAGATATCTGACCGCCACTCCAGCATAGAACATTTAGGTAGCTGGCACTGCACTGAGGCCGCATGCTGCTTGCAGGCTGCCCTTGCTCCTGGGGAGAGCAGCACTCTTCAGTGCCCTGGACCTGGAGTCATATCGGGAAATACCAGGTGTCAGGCTACTAAGGAAGGTGTTGGTGACAGGTAGGGAGGAAGCATCAAGGAAGGAAGGCATTGAATTGCCTGAAGAATGTAATCTTCATATATTCCACTGTAACCTAGCAAAGAAGGTTGGCAGGCCACAAACCTTTGATCTTACTGGTGCTCTGCCTTAATACCTGTGTACTAGTTAATTAAAACAAGAATCTGTTGGATAATGAGAGGAACTTTGGTGCTGTGAGAACTTACGCATCAAAAACCCAGATTCTAGCCCCACTTGTTCCACACGGTGGGACTTAGGGCAAGTTACTTAGTCTCTCTGTGCCTGTTTTCACTTGAAAACAGAGATGGTAGCAATAATAGAGGTTGTGGGGGAGATAAAAGTGTCTATTTCAGATAAAAGAAGTTGAATGGGATGATTACTGAGCTCTAGTGAGCCTGCTTGGTGTATTGGGAGGCAACAAGTGAGTGCCCTTGATGAGTGGCTGCACAAGCCCCAGCTGTTGTCCTTCAGGCTCTAAAGCCTCTGACGTGTGTGGCCCACACAGTTTAGATGTGTTGCATTTGTGGCATCTTAAGTTGTATAAGTCACCAAGGTAGAGCGAGACCTTGCGTTGCTAGCCTTGCTGAGGATAAGTGGTGCGAGGAGTAAAGGGGCAGTGTTACAGGTTGGAAAGGGCAGCCCTGCCTGTGTGTGCACCATCCCATTTTGATCCTGGCAGTGAGAAGAGCAGAGTAGTCATAATAGTCTTTTTCTTAATAGTGCAGATGGCACAATTAAATGAGGTACCAAAGCCAAAGTGTTTATGGCACCATAGTGACCCCTAGATAACTGTTAACTGCAGTAATATGCTAGAGCTGCTGTGGGCTAAGCTTCCCCGGAGCCAGCTTTTGGATATATAGTTTGAGACTTTCAATCATGGGTAGCTTGAAATTAGCCATGGTGAGAGCATTTACATCATGGAAACCAGCAAACAATTAAGAGGAATGGCTCTCCATCCACCAAGCCCTCTAGAGAGCTTATTTACCAGCAGTCCCTGCTTAACTGGTTTCTGAGTGCCTCACCTAGCTCTTTGTTACTGCTCTGAAACATGAAGATGTAATGACAAGCAAGACTCCAAGCTCTTGCCAGGCATGCTGCGTGGGGTCAGCTTGACTGCCAACAATGTCTGACTCAGAGGGCCAGTGATTATTTTGGCACCTGCCGTAATTAGGGACCACTCTTTTTTTCTGGGACCAGACTATATCATGATGCTTTCATTGTAGTGTTACAGGAATATGTGGACACCAGAAGTAGACCACAGTGCACACACTCCTGTCATTCCTACAATCTGATCTAGGCTATACCCAAAGCCAAACCTGGGATCCTGCAGTTGTCTAAAGGGTCCTAAACCCCACCGTTGGCATGGCTACACATGACACTTTCACACAGACAAGTTCCGTAAAGGGGGTTTCCCCACGATCCCATGAGTTTCTATGTAATACATAATATGGACAAGGAGGGTAAATGGAGAATCTAGCCAAGACTTTTCCATCTCTTAATTGAACCTTGTACAAATACTTCCAAAGGTCTGTTATTTCCACCTCTATAAAAAAAAGTTCAACTTACTGAATGCAAAGGGGATTTGAGGCACAGCCCCTGCCTTCAGAGAACTCAGCCCTGGGAGAGAAAGCTGTGGGTGAATCCTGGGAAGCTACATGCAGTCAGAGCCCTGAGGACATGACAGAGAAGTCACCTGGGAGAGGAGGACAAAGCGGGCTGCACAGGGCCGATACTGGCTGTGTTCTAAGGGGAGCACAAGAGTTTACTTGGCAGCAGAGGAGGGGATCTTAGTCCAGACACAGATATCTTATCCTTACTTGGTCTTGAATTAGAGCTGTATTGTCCCTGGGATAGCTGTCACCTCACTAGACATCACCCTGAATGCCTCCATAGTCTTTTCTAGGCTGTTTAAACAGTCAGTGTAGATCAATACTCATGCATGAAAGTGTGTTCCTCACTGTGCCTAGTAAGCAGAACAGTCTCCAGGAAGCATTCATGGCATGATATTGGCAAAGTCTGGGTTTGAAATCAGCTCCTAAGCGGAAAGCCCAGAGTGAACTCCAATGTGCAGTCCACATAAATACAAAACTTCATTTCCTGTTTGTGGAGCCTAAAAGAATTCTTTTGTGATGACTGCTTTCTTTTGAGGGACAGTGGCTGTCAGGGTACCACAGCCACAGTGTGCTCTTGGTCTCAGTGGCATGACTTTTCCTTACTGTGGATAATGCTGGTCCACAGCCTCAATGTTTTTCCAGTGCTGTGAAAGTCCCTCCACTTTTCTAGGCTACATGTAGCCTGTTTGGAATTGTCCACAGGAGAGAATTTTTCCACCTGTGAACCAGTGCTACTTTGAAAATCAAAAGGCATCACATAATTTGCAGTTGTGCATTAAATTCACACATTTCAGATTGAAATTCACACAATCTATTTTGCATTACTCACACTTAATAGTAGTTTCTTTTGGCTGTTGCCCTCAGGTTCTCTAAGAATAAAAAGAATACAGTGGAGCCCTTTATTTCTTACTTAGTTCACAGATTATAAATCTAATTAGTTCTCTGGATTTTTTTCTCTTAATGTGAACAAAGCTTGCTGCAAACAAGGATTGCTAAGTGAGGGCAGGTTTGCCTATACCCATGTGTGTCTCAAGCTACCTTGTCAGTTCACTTGAAAAGTCATTTGTTTTTCTGTCCTTATTTGCCACATAAAGTTGACGTATGCCACTAGTAGCTATGGTATGCACTTGTGAAAATGGTGAAAAAAGTCCATTTCCTTCGTAGTGACTTTTGCTGTATAAGGTGCATACATGATATTCTGTTTACAAACACTATTAGAGCAGACGCCTCTAATCAATGAATTAACAGAATGTAGCTGTATACTTATCTTTTTTAAAAGCTGAATTATAGTACAGTTTCAATAATTAATACCTTTTACATTGTTAATTTCCTAGTGGTTATCCATAGTACAAGAAGCAGACAGGATATCCTGTCTAAACACTTAGTGTAGATCTTTCTTCTCATAGAATTATGCAAAAGTACTGCATATTTATCCTAACTGCACTGTTTATGGAAACAAAAAATGGTTCTTCCTTGTTTTTTTGACATTTACTTCTTTTTTTTTGTTGGCAGAACCAGGGATTGAACTCAGACCCTTGCGCTTGCCAGGGAAGCACTTATTCTACTGAGCTATCTCCCTGGCCCCTTGGTTCTTCCTTTGTATTCTCCCTAATTTTTTGTTTAGTCCTGTCAAAGATGGGTATTCTATTGTCATTCAATTATTATAGGTGCTTGAATTCAGCAAAAAAATCCAACACAGTCCAGCAGTCCACAATGTTAGCTCAGCTTATTATTATGGCCTTTTATATACCTTGTTTTATAATTTTCTGCTGGATGGTTATGACAAAGATAAAGCAAGACCTATATAACAAAAAATGTAACTTTTGTATCTGATGAAGTCAGTCACGTAACCTCAGGGTGTATCCTGTAACCCTGTACCTCACTTTGTAGATCCTTTGTGTCAGCCATGTGGATGAGTCACAGCGATTGCTTGACCAGTTTGCTCTCTGTGAAAGCCTGAGAGAAAGTTTTCTCTTTATGTGATTTTCCTTAGTCACACTATACATCATTGACCACATTCCTCTGTGGCTCCATAATCTCCTTGATCAGAAAATTTGGGGTACAACTGAGTTCCATGATGTTACAGTTCAGGTTCTCCTATGTCCTGAGTCTTCACTGAACTTGAAAGGCCAGGACCAAAATGTTGGCTGACCTCTCAACCCTTCCATTTCTCCAATTTTTGATCTTTAAACTCAGGTTGTTATCCATCCAGAAGAGAAGCTGATTTTTACCCTGCAACATAAGCAGTTCAGTTTACCCTATCTGACTAAATTCTTTTTAGTTGTTATACCATTCTATTTGTATTTCTTTTTTTATTTCTTATACAATATTATATTATAGGGAGACTATACAATATTTGCACATGTGTGTCTGGTTTATTTCACTTATGAATATATCTTCAAGTGACATCCACTTAAATATATATGCTTCCAGTTTATTATTCTTTATAGCTGAGTAACACTCCATTATATAAAAATATATCCTTTTCAACCATTCCTCATGTGGCGGGCATCTTGGTTGTTTCCAAGATTTTGCTATCACAAATTGTGCTAATATAAACATAGGTACACATATATCACTATGATATGATGTTTTCAATTCCTCCGGGAAAATTCCGAGTAGAGGAATAGCCAACCTGAATGGGATTTCCAGTCCTAGTTTTGTGAGAAGTCTCCACACTGATCTCCACAATGGATGTACCAGTCTACATTCCCACCAGCAGTGGGGAAGGGTTCCCTTTTTGCCACATCCTCTCCAACATTTGTTGTTGGTTAATATCTTTGATAGCCATTCTTTCTGGAGTGAGATGGTGTCTCAGTGTTGTTTTAACTTGCATTTCATGGATGGCTAGTGATATGGAGCATCTTTCATATATTTATTGGCTATTTTAATTTCATCCTCTGAGAAGTATTCATCTCAGATCCCCATTTCTGGATTGGGTCTTTAAATACAAGGGCCCTAATGTATCTTAGTTATTTACAAATTCTAGAGAACAGACTTTTGGGTGCTTATTAGTGAAGATTTTTTTGAAATTTGTGGGTTGTATTTTCACTTGGTTGATAATTTATTTTGATGTGCAAAAACTTCTCAATTAGGGTTGATCCCAGTTGTTAATTCTTTCAAGTGTTTCCCATGCAACTACATGTTTGTTCATGAACTCTTTGCCTACCCCTATGTCTTCAAGTGTCCCTCATACTTTCTTTTCCAAGAGATTGAGTGTTTCTGTTTTAATGTTTAGATCTTTAATCCATTTTGACTTTAGCTTAGTGCATGGTGATGGACCTGGGCCAAGTTTTAGTTTTCAGCATGTAGAAAGCCAGTTTTTCCAGCACCATTTGTTAAAGAGGCTATCTTTTTTTCCAGTAAACATCTTTGGCCCCTTTGTCAAAGATCAGGTGGCTGAGTGTGTTCATAGAGGCCTCTGCATCTTCTAATCTATTCCATTGATCCTCAGGTCTGTTTCGTTGCCAATACCATGTTGATTTTATCACAGTAGCTTTGTAGTATAATTTCAAGTCAAAAATTGTAATGCCTCCTGCCTTGTCTTCATTGGCCAGTATTTCCTTTGCTATTCTAGGTCTTTTCTGGTTCTAATGAATTTCAGGAACAATTTCTCTAGGTCTGGGAGATATGTTGATATGGATTGCGTTAAATCTGTACAACAGTTTTGGGAGTATGGCCATCTTCGAGATGTTGGTTCTTCCTATCCAGGAGCATGGAATATCTTTCCATTTTCTGAAATCCTCTATGATCTCTTTTTTCAGAGTACTATAATTTTCCATGAAAAGTTCTTTAACTTCTGTAGTTAGATGAATTCCAAGATATTTCATTTTCTGCGGTGTTATTGTAAAAGGTATTGTTTCTATAGTTTCCCTCTAAGTGTGTGTGTTATATGTGTAGAGGAATGCTATTGACTTTTGAGTATTGACTTTATATCCTGCTATGTAACTGAATTTGTGTATCAATTCTAGTAGCTTCTTGGTGGTGTGTTTTGGGTTTTCCAAGGAAAGTATCATGTCATCTGCAAATAGTGATAGTTTAACTTCTTTTTTACCTATTCTTATTCCTTTTATTTCTCCCTCTTGTCTAATGGCTGTAGCTAATGATCCCAAAACTATATTTAATAGGAAGGGTGCAAGAGGACATCCTTGTCTTGTACTAGACCTAAGAGTAAAAGATTTCAGTTTTTCCTTATTTTATCAAAATTGAGTAGAGGCCTTATATTTCCATTTTATGTAGGACTTTGAACATGAATGAGTGTTGGACTTTGTCAAAAGCCTTTTTGGCATCAATTGAGATGATTATGTGGTTTTTAGATTTCACTCTATTAATATAGATTTTCGAATATTGAACCATCCTTGCATCCCTGGGATGAATCCTACCTGATCATGGGGCATGATCTTCTTGATGATTGGCTGTATTCCATTTGCTAGGATTTTATTGAGAATTTTTGCATCTATGTTCATGAGGGAGATTGGCCTGTAGTTCTCTTTTTTAGTTGTGTCTTTCCCTGGTTTTGGAATCAGTATATTACTTGCCTCCAGAAATGATTTTGGGAGCAATGCTTCCTTTTCAATTTCATTGAAGGGTTTGAGGAGTGTAGGAATTATATCTTCTATAAATTTCTTGTAGAATTCAGCTGTGAATCCATCAGGACCTGGACTTTTCTTTGTCGGTAGGCTTTTTATTACATTTCGTATGTCATTGGCTGTTACTGGGTTATTAAGAATTGTTATATCTTCTTGATTCAATTTTGGTAATTTGTACCTTTCGAGAAATCTGTCCATTTCTTCTGTGTCTTCTATTCTGTGAGCATAAAGATTTTTGAAGTAGCTATTGACAATCTTCTGAATTTCCACTGGGTCTGTGGTGATTACACCCTTTTCATTCCTTATTGCTTGTATTTGAATTTTTTCTTTCCTCTTTTTGATGAGGTTAGCTGGGTGCTTTATCGATTTTATTTAGTCTTTCAAGGAATCACCTTTTTGATTTGTTATTTCTTTTGATTTTTTTTATATCAGTAAAATTAATTTCTCCTCTAATCATTATGGTTTCTTCCTGTCTTTAGGTTCTGAGTTTGGTTTACTCTTCCTTTTCTAGATGTCAGAGGTGCAACATTAGGGTGTTTATTTGTTCCCGTTCAGTTTTCCTAATGTGTGAGTTCATAGCTATGATTTTCCCTCTGAGAACTGCTTTCATCACATCCCATAAATTCTGATAAGTTGTGGTTGAATTTTCATTGAATTGTAGATATTGTTGAATTTCTTGTTTAATTTCATCTGTGACCCATTGATTGCGAGTAGGGTGTTGTTTAATTTCTATGTATTTAGCGAGTTTCTTCTGGTTTCTTTTGTTGTTTATTTCCAGTTTCATTGCACTGTGGTCTGACGATATGCATGGGATAATTTCTGTTTTCTTGCATATTAAGCATGACCTCTGGACTAGTATGTGTTCTATTTTGGAAAATGACCCATGTGCAGCTGAAAAAATATGTATTCACCTGTGGTTGGGTGGAACACTATATATGTGTACCAGGCCCATTTGTTTCAAGCTCTGATTCAGTTCTGCTACTTGTTTGCTAATTTTTGTCTGGTTGACCTGTCTTTTTGAGATAAGGGGGTGTTAAGATCTCCTGTTAAGATTGTGGTCTTGGATGTTAGATTTTTCATGTCCATTATGATTTGTCTTACATAGTTGGTTGCTCCTGTGTTTGGTGCATAGATAGTTATGAGTGCTACCTCTTCCTCTTGAATTTTTCTCCTAACCAATATATAGTGGCCTTCTTCATTTCATTTGATCCTTCTTGGTTTGAAGTTGAGACTGTCTTGAGAATAGGGTTGCTACCCCTGCTTTTTTCTGAGGTGCTGGGGCATATAGTATTGTTTTCCATCCTTTGATTTTAAGCCTATGAATGTCTTTTTGAATTAAGTGTGTTTCTTGTATACAGCATATTGTTGGATTTTGTTTCCTAATGCACTGTGCCAGTCTGTTTCTCTTCATTAGTGAACTGAGTCCATTTACATTGATGGTTATAATTGACATATATTGACTTATGATTGGCACGTTATTTACCTGCTGTTGTTTACTTTTTTGTCCTGTGTTTAATTGTTTGCCCTATTTAGTGGGTTCTTATGTTCTCATTCATGGAGTTCTGGTTATTGTCATCTCTCTGTAGAACATCGTTCAGTAGGCTGTGTAGGGATGGCTTTGTCATCATGAAATTCTTTAGTTGTTCTTTGTTGCAGAAGTCTTTCACTTCTCCATCAAACTTGAAAGAGAGTTTTGTAGGATATGGTAGTCTGGGCTGGAGTTTGTTTTCATAGAGTACTTGAAGTACTCTGCTCCATGCTCTCCTTTCCTTTATGGTTTGTGAAGAGAAGTCTGCCATAATTCTAGTGGGTTTTCCTTTGAATATGATCTGCTTCCTCTCTCTAGCAGCTTTCAGTATATTATTCTTATGTTGGATTTCTGGGATCTTGACTATTATATGTTTTGGTATGTTTTTAGTTGGGTTGAAGTTGTTTGGTGTTCTGTATGCTTCAGTTACCTGAATGTTAGATTGTTTCCTCATATTTGGGAAGTTTTCTGCTATCACTTCTGCCCATATTCTTTTTATATCATTTGTATTGACTCCTTCTTTCTCATTAATGCCTATTAATCTCACATTGTTCATCTTGGCATCATCTTTCAGGTGTTGGATTATTTTTTCCTGCATCTTTGTTGTTTTTAAGAGATCGTTTTTCACCTTTTCACTAGCTGCACCAATGTTTTCACGATCTGAAACTCTGTCTTCGCTTTCACTCCAACAGTTTTGTAGACTCTTGGCTGAGATTTTAAGTTCTTCTATATCTCTTTGACTCTGCTTCATGCAATCTGTTTCTTTCCTGTAGTGCTCATTCAATGAATCCATCATATTTCTAATCTATATTTTTTTAATGAATGTCTTCTTTAGAGGTAACTATTAATTCTTTTAATAGAGTTTTTTTCCAAATTGGGTTTCCTCCATATATTTCCCTAATTGATTCTCTACTTCAGCTATGATTTCAAAGATTTCTTTTTTTATTTCAGAAATTATTTCTGCTCTGAGTTCCTCTTTACCTTTCTGCTGTTGTTTCTTTGCTTGTGATGCTGTTAATTCCTGTGTTTCAGCTGGAATAGTGTTCTATGCACTTGTTCTGGGTGGGCATTGGGTTTCCCCCATACATTTATGGATTTGTTTCATTACTTCAGATGCTACGTATTCAAAAATTTCTTTTCTTGTTTCAGGCATTAATTCTGGTCTGAGTTCCTCTATACCTTTCTGCTGTTGTTTCTTTGCTTCTGACTCTGTTAATTCATTCTTTTTGGCTGAGCTTGTGTCCTCTGCAGTTAATCATTAATGGGCTCAAGGCTTGAGATTGCATTTTGCTCCTTGTCTTTGTCATTTTGTATAGCGCTGACCTCTGATCTTTGATGTAGAGCTTTGGTACAGTTACAACCTTAACATGTAATGAGATTTGGGTGCTGATCTATTAAGTTTGAGATTATCCAGTTATGCCTGGCCTGGATCTAGCTATTGTGTTGAGCTCCTTTTTGCTGAAGCCCTTGTGGCACAACTGTGTGCCTGTGGTTCACATCTGTTGTGCTCCTGGCCCAGGGAGCACCGTGGAGCACCAAAGCTCTCCCACACACTCACTGGGCTGTGCTGTGCTGGATCATTATCTGTAAGAGTCACAAAAATTGTCACTTGCTTGGCGGGCTTGGGGGCAGGTGCTCTGGATGGCGTGGCATGCAGAGAAGCTGAAAGTTCTCCCACACACTCACTGAGCTGGGCTCAGGTGGATCAAGGGCCTGAAGAGTCACAAAAATTGTCATTGTCTGTTCAGATGAATCCCTTCTAGGAAGGGGCCTTACAGACCAGAGAATGTAGTGTTTCTGAGAGTAAGCTAGAGATTCCATTTATTCTATGAGAAGGGTTTAAATACTGTGTGGATGAGGGTGTATACATCACACCAGGGCCAAGTGCCTTGTGGGAATGAAAGCTGCTGCCACATATTGGAATGTGTGGGTCTCTGATGTCTGTGGTCCCATGAGAACTTCAAGGCCTTTGCTGCCAGGATTTTCTCTTCTAATGGCCTGTGTTAATCAAGCTACACATGTCATTTTTGAGGTATTGATGGAAGGTGAAGCTTTCTCAAGGTAAGACTGAAGTACTGAGATAACCTCACAACTTCACTGGCTAGAAAAATAGCAAAAGTGTGTTTCCTGTTCATATGTACATGCATCATTTGATATCATCTCTCACCATGCTCGTCTCATGTTGAGACTGTAATGCCTCAGTGTCTCATGTTTCCATGACACAGGGAAAAGAGCAGGAGGGTTCACAAACATAGGACTCTTAAAACTACTTCACACATAGTCTGTGTGACTTCTACTCATATTCTGTTGGCATAGGCAAGTTATATAACCAAACCCATGGTGGTTAGAGCTAGGATATATTACTCTGTACACAAGGCAGCACATGGCCTGGGTGGAGATAATAGTCCTGCTCCAAGGAGGGAGGCTAAGTATTGAAACAGGAATGGCCTCCCCTGCATCCACATCATGGCCCTCACTATGTGTGCTAGCACTTTCTTGCATGATTCTGTGTTCTTAGTGTTCATGTTGTTTTCTTTAGAAGTTTTAGGGTTGGAAAGTCAGAAAGCTCAAGGGTTAGATGGCCATGAGGAGGTTTTGTCTCATGCTCTTGAGTTTCTAAAAGGGGTTGCTGAAGTCCAGTGGTCAGGCCAAGATCCTGAGAAAGAGCTCTCTCTGGCAATTTCTCCCCTACATCAACTTCAGTTAATGTTAGAGAATTATCTCTTTACACACTGTGAAAGAAAACACTTTGTTCCTGAAACCTCATGATTCTGAGAGATAGAGACATGAAACAGAACCTGAGGTGTTAGTTTCAGATGAAAACTAGCTCTGTTTTCTATCTATTATTTTCCCCAGCCACATTGTGGTCAAGGCAGTTCATTTAAATTTGTTATGTAGCATCAACACAGCACCAAGAGTTGTTTCATACTCTAATAAGACACAGTACCATCAAAGGCAAATTGTGTTTTTATTTCACAAATAGTCTGGTCTGTGTGTTGATTTGATTTAAAATATAAACTGCATGTTTCCTTTCAGCCTTAGTGTGAGGGAAACAGTGGGTGGATGGCTTAGCACTGGTGATGTTAACTGGGCGTGAGCCATTCAGTGGGTTGGAATGGGATTCTAATGTCTCTATGGTGCTCAACTGATAAAAAAAATAGCAAAGCCTAGCACAGCCCGTGTGACATGGGGATAACCTTTATTCTATGGCTGACTCTCCCAGCACCACATACCTGGCCTGCAGAGATTTCAAAGTTGGAGGTCAGCAGCCACTGAAGAGAGGACAGAGTAGATGGAAGATATTGGAATAGTTGCCAGGCAGAAGACTGAGGTGGAGAGAGACAGAGGCAAACAGGAGCAGCCATGGCTTTGGGATGGGCAGGAGGTTGGGGGGGGGCAGAGTTTTTTGTTATACTGGAAACTTCCAGATACAAGGGAAAGTGAATGGGACACTTGCCACGTACACAGCAAGCCTGGTCTTACAGTGCAAGGGAGCTCGGGCGCAAGCGTGCCTTGATCAACACACAAATCTTAACCACCATACTTCATTTTCTAAAGCTTCTCACATCTGGGACCAGTGTAGTTTAAACATGGGTTTGCATTGTAGCACCTTAAATAATGTAAGCCTTCAAAGTAGAGGACTGTAGCACTGCCGGCCTGGCTGAGTGCTAAGCGCACCATGGGCAGCGCTCTGAGGTGCAAAGAGCAGCTGGATCTGGGCGCTCAGGTTCCCACTTTTATTTTGGCAGGGAAAAGAGAGAAAAGGAAAAGATGCACCAAAGGGAGTTCACTGAAAAAACTCCTTTCCCTACATCCTGATTTGATAGGCTTTAGGCTGACTTTTTTTCAGTACCTGGGATTGAACTCAGACCCTTGTGCTTGCTGGACAAGTGCTTATTCTACTGAGCTATCTCCCTGGCCCTAGGCTAACTCTTTAGAAAGATTCCTGGGTGATTTGAATCAGTATCCCTGGCTCTGAACTGCACAGGAAGTCTGGTTTCCTCATACTGTTTGCTTTAGTAGATGGCAGCATTTAACTTTCAAGTTGGTTTCTTGAAAATACCAGAATTAGCTTTCTGAGAGAGCGATTCTTTAACTTTTCCTTATTTTAGAAAAGTAAACAAGTACTCTTTGACTATTTTCCAGGCTGGATTCATGGCATGTGGATCCAGCCACTTCCAGGGATAGGGACCACTGGACTACATCTCTTGGAAATGCTTGCACTAAGGAAGGGCAGAAGGCACCCCAACTTCATCTTCCATATGGCCCTAATTCCATTTTCTGTATCCTTTCTTCTTTTTCTTTTTAAAAAATATTATATGCATTTGATATAAGATCTCACTACACAGCTCAGACTCAGTGATCCTTCTGTCTCAGCCTCCCCAGCACTGGGATGACAGGCATACGCCACCGTGCCTGGTTTTGGTGGCTGACATGGCATGCCCAGGGTTCTGTGGTTAGCACAGCATGCAGTACTGGAGATCAAACCCAGCTTCTTGTGCTTGCCAGGCAGGTGCTTAGACTGCCGAGCTATCTGCCCAGCCCACCTTTCTTCTATCTTTTATAACCTCTCTTTACCCATCTTGTACCCCAGAGACTTTTGGCTGTATATGAAAATTTATTTCAATTATGGCAACTGTCTCATTCCTATTTAATTATAACATCTGTGCATATGATGTTACTCAAAGTTTTATTTAATACTAACATTGAACTCTTGTATCGCTGATACCACACCTGCTTTCTCACAAGTTAACAGAGCAAAGAGGAACAATTTTCTGGTGACATTTCTCTCTTGTTTGACAATTTGGCACCATGCAGCAGCCCAAATTGTAAACTACAGGCCTGGAATTACCAGCATGGCCAGAGCCAGAGTTGAGGGGTTGCTTTACACTGTGGGTATCAAAGTGATTGTGATTGTCTCAGCTTTCTACCAAATGTGTGTGTGTGTGTGTGTGCGCGCGCGCGCGCCTGAGTTTGTGGTTGTGAGAAAGACCTTTGCCGAGGTGTTTGTAGCATCTGCAGTGAGCTGCGCCCTGATGAGGGCTCCACGAGCTCCTGACTGGCTGAGCGAGTGCACCAAGGGATCAGGCAGGGCTCCTCTAGACTGAAAGGGCCGTGCTCCCAGCCATTATTGGCTGTGTACTCTTAGTATTTTAATCCAAGGTGAGGGTGAATATGTCCAATTTGCTGTTGTATGTTTAGGATTTTTAAAACAATATAGAAAAGAGCTAAGTAGCACAGGAGGGAGAATTGAAATGAACAAAATATGATGTAAAGAAATGAAATGAGTAGGGAGAGATGTAAAAACCCTACATGCATTAATTGCCTGATGCATAAAACAGGGAGGCCTGGATAATAGTTACTATATGACAAAGGCCTGCTCCACTGGGTCACCTGAGACACTACCACTTCCCAGAAATTGGTCATGTGAATCCCAGCAGGCCTCCAGGCTGGCAGGTGAGCTGGGGTCTCGTGAGTGCTCAACTCATCTCACAGGTGTGTGGGAGAAACGATGGTGCCCCAGGAATCCACCGCTCACAGCACTGTGCACCTGAGCCCAATGCTTCCTGCAGCGCAGCCCATTACATTTTTTGTGCCTCTGTCCTGGCTCTGAAACCATCAAACTTCTGTAGGGTAAGAAGCAAGTTCTTAACCATGGGGGCACATACCTCTAATTCCATAGCTGTGGGAGACTGAAGCAGAAAGATTGCAAGTTTGAATTCAGCCTGGGCATCTTAGTGACTTAGCAAGATCCTGTCTTAAAGTTTACAGAAGTGGGGAGGCCTATGGATAGAATGTAGCTCAGTATGAAAGTCCTGCATTCAGTCCTCAGTGTGAAAGAGAAGAAGAAGGGAGGAGAAAGGAAAAAAGGAAGGAGGAGGAGGTAGAAGAGAAGGAAGTGTAGGGGAAGAGGATGGGGGAGAAGAAGAAAGAGGGAAGGAGGAGGAAGGAAAGAGAATGGGGAAGAAGAAAGAGTTGGCAGGAGGGAGGACAGAGGGGAGCAGAAAGGAGGAGGAGGAGGAGAGAGGAGGAGAGAGGAGTATTTCACCATTCCAAGTTCACAGGACCCTAGAGCCTGCACGGGCACAAAACAAATGTGCCACAGATGGGGCTTGTAGTCACATCATTCACTGTGCTGCATCCACAGGTATGAATCAAATGCTTGGCCTACAGAGTCTCAACCCGTATGCGTTGGAAGAATGAGGAACAGAGCTCAGTCAGTCTGACCCCGTCACTCTGCTGGGGCCCGTCCTGTTAATTAGTCACTATGAAGCTACTCTGAAGATGCTAGGAACCTCACAGCCTTTTTCTTCCTTTTGCTTCTCAATTCTTAGTATGTTCCCATCCCTGACCACAGTGTGGTTTTTTACAGAAAAGCCCAGATACTGAAAGTAAAATTTGGTTATCCTTTGGGAAGACGCATTCTAGACATAGAATGATTTATCCCCTTTTAGCAGGAATGTAAGGACACAGGCTAAAATCAGATGAGTCTGGGTTCAGATCAGACTGGGACAGAAATTTCTGACAGGGAAAAAAATCTCATTCTCTTGAAGCCTTGAATTTCTCATAAATGTGGATAAGACACTCTGGACAGTAGATATAGTATATATAAAACAAGGTACATTCTTAATAAATGTCACTATCATTATTTTCCCTCCATTGTATTGGGTCAAATGAGAGTCAGGAGTAGGGAATAAAAGCTCTCTAAGAAGATTCAAGCAAAAAGAAGTAGGAAATTGCTGAAGGCTTGCCTTCAAGGTGTAATTCCTTTGTATGTCAGAGCACCTGCTCCTATTAGACAAGCT
This sequence comes from Ctenomys sociabilis, assembly GCA_004027165.1. Taxonomy (NCBI): domain Eukaryota; kingdom Metazoa; phylum Chordata; class Mammalia; order Rodentia; family Ctenomyidae; genus Ctenomys; species Ctenomys sociabilis. The sequence continues at coordinate 24,834 of PVKA01024863.1, forward strand.
TGGTCCTCCAAGCCGAAAAACAGAGGCCCTGAGCTGTGCTGAGCCTCTGGTATCCATGGCAACAGCACAGGAGCTTGGGATGCAGGCAACGTGGTGTTCTCAGGTTGCTCCACCATATGGCATTTCACATATTTCATCAAGAAGAAAACCTCTGCCTTGACCTCCCTCTCCTGTGCAGGAACTCCCAGCACACATACCTCCCACCTGCCAAACCCACAGCCACAGAAGCGATATAAGCCCCTTTCACAGAGATTAGAAACACAGTTCCTGACGCTGTTCAGTCAGACAAAGGGCCAGAGCAGCCATTCTTGCTTTAAAGTGGTGCCTAGAATAGGGGCACTTGACAGATACACTCACAGTGCACCCTGCCAAGGAGACTGACATAGTAGAATCATTCACCACAGGCCAATGCAGGATCTTGTCCTTGATCTTGGCTCATCTCACGTCATCATTTGTAAGAGTGTCCTCAAAATTCACCCTAAATATAAATGGCCATTCAAGGCTCTACTTTGAATTCATTTAAAAGGAAAAAGATTTTCTGGTAGGATTAAAAAAAATGCAGACATCCATACTTGCCGTGACACAACCAAAGAGCTATGGCTACTGCCAGATTTCCTATGCCGCCTCAGAAACACATGTTTAGAAGCTTTATGGTAAAAGAGATGTCAGACGCAGGGAGTGAAAGTCACCATTTCTTATAGCATATCGAAGCCTTCCTTTCCAGGAGCACGTTACTGATTTGGTTTCTGTACACTGCATTTTCTGGACAGCCATGAGAATTACCACCCACATGCCCTGGCAAGCTAGACTGCAACCATAGGTCTTGTGTGTTATGCTTCATCACAGGCTTTTGAGGACAGTGTCTTCAGATGCCACTGAAGAAATATAAGAACAGATGACTTAGAAGTGTTGGCCTAGCTAGGGTGCAGAGGGTGTTTTTTGAAAGTATCTTGAGTAGACTTCAGAATAATATTTTTTTTTATTTTTTTATTTTATTGAAGTACAAATATCAATGAGACAGTTTTTTTTCCATTTATTTTTATTTTATTAAAATACAAATGTCAACCAGACAGTTTCAAGACACCTTAACCATACAGAGTCGATGAATTAATACATTGCAAACTGTTTTCATAATGTTCTGCTATGAATATATCTTAAGTTTTTTGGGTTTTTTTTTTTGGCAGAGCCAGGGATTGAACTCAGGCCCTTGTGCTTGCCAGGGAAGCACTTATTCCACTGAGCAGTCTCCCTGGCCCTCAGAATAATAATATTAACTAAATGCATCTGCCCAACTTAGGAAAGTGAGTTATGTTCTATGAAGTTGGTACTTCATAGTAGGAAACTGGCTCAGTGTATGAGTTTCTTAGATTGTTACTTAATAATTTGTGGAAAAGGCATTATGTTGAAAGCATTACAAATGTTTTCAAGGAGGTAAGCTTCTATCCCAGCTCCGTAGCAGGAAGCAGTGTGAGTCAGACCTCACCCTCTGTGTTCCTGGGCTCAGAGGGGCTCCCATTTTGCCTTGGAGGCAATGGGGTGGTGTGAGTTGATGTCTAGCTTTTGCTGGGAAGGTGTCCCATTCAGTTGACCCACAAGTCTGGTGATTCAAGAGACTGAGTGAAACTCAAGTGGAATAAACCCACATGATGTGCAACTTACACCGAGACATGTCGTCATTAAAGTTCTAAAAATTAAAGACAAAACAAAACAAAAAATAAACCCACGAAACTTTCTTTATAAGGTTACCAGAAAGAAACAACTCATTTCTTATGGAGAAACTCCAATGCAAGTGACAGTGAATATCCTATCTGAAACCATGAAGGTTGAGAGGAACTAGCACATTTTTCTAATATTGAAAGAAAAGAAATGCCAAGCACAAATCTTATGTTAAATGGAAATATCTGTCTAGGATAAAAGGTAAATAAAGACATAATCACACCCAATACTAATAATAATAGTAATAATAATGCACATAAATCTTAGAAAAACGAAGAAAAGTTACTGTTAAATCTACTTTTAATAATGAATAAAATTCACTATGGTGCCCTGTAAACATTACTTTTAAAAAAGCAGAAGTGACTATATTAATATCTAATAAAGATATTAGAGCAAAGAAGATTGCTAGCGATAAGGAAAGGCATTCCATAGGCATTTCATAGCACCAAACCCTCAAGCCACCAAAAGACATAAGATAGGTTGATAAAAAAGAAACCATTGCCCTGTTTTGCTTTGTTTTGTTCTGTTCTGTTTTTTTAATGTGTTCAGTACAGGGTTTTCAGAGTCTCACTGTTTAGATTGGACTCACAGTGATGCTCCTGTTTTCAGCCTCCCAAGTGCTAAGATTACAGGTGCACACCGCCATGCCCAGTCTTCACCATCTCAGCGTGCCTCTGGGGTGGGGCTGGCATGGCATGCTGCTGGGTCGCACCCCAGTTGCTGGACGCTGCCTAGGCAGGCACTTTAGTCCACTGAGCTATCTGGCTGGTCCTTTGGTCTTTGTTATTGTTGTTTGTTTTATTTGCCATTCTGAGAATTAAACCCAGAATTGCTCTACCCTGATCTACAACCCCTTCTCTTTGGGTGGGCCTCGGAGGGTGTGAGGAGGCAGTTGGCTACTCTTGGTACCAGGGGGACTAAAAACTGTAGTGCTCTCAGACACAGCCGGTGTTGACCGGCTCATTCTTGACTTGATGTGTGATGGGGACTGGCTTTTCCAACATGCTCTTCTCTAGAGTACGCCTAGGATTTCCCTTTGGGTAGCTGGGTCCTACATCTGGGAATATGCTTCTAATCTGCCCCGCAGTCATCCCTCTAAATTCTCTGAAGAAGCCTAGAGCTTCTTACGCAAATAGCCACTCAGCTCTTTTGAGAGCCATATGCAGAGCAGGCCTCAAGGTGACCCTACACAAGAAGGGATACCCATAAATAATCTGAATGTTAAGATACACTGGGGTCAACTAGCGAATTGTTTGATTAAGTAATACATTGAAATGCAGTGAGAGGTCTCTCTTACAGTGGGAATGTAAATCTGAGAGGAATAGTCAGGAATATATAGAAAGCTTTCTTGTTTGTGTGATTATGACACTTGGTTAGAAAGGAAGTTGTTTACTCAGGAAGTATCCATAGAAATATTATGAAATCACTGGTACATTACTAATGATGTCTGTGCTTTCATTTTGTAGTTTTGTGATTACTCAGTGCCCCACAGTTGCAGGACAGCACATGCCATGGCCTGGGTTTGCCTTGTGAATACAGCATATGCTGTGAGGCAGGTGGGTAAGGCCAGAGCAGACCTGGCTGCAGCTGCAGGAGGAGGTTTCACCTCAGGGCCTCTGAGCAAAGTGCTGAGTCTGGCCCAGTGGAGGTGGAACATGTGGGTCCAGTTCAAATATTCCCTGACCACATCTTCCTAAGGAATCTGTTCAGGGTCCTCTTTCTACAATGCCATCTTTACTCTGGTGGCCAGACTTTAAACTGCTGCAGACATTTCATCCTGGAATCCCCGAAACTCAGCCTCATCCTTGTGGCCAGCCTCACCCCAAGCTTTGAGCAGCAACATTTACTAGCTACTGGGAGGCCCCAGCAAGCCCAGCCTGTACTTCTCCAAATGGAGTGCTTTGGTTAGAATAAGTGTCCTAAAAAACTCATGAGTTAAGGCTTGGTCCTTAGCCTCTGGTGTTATTGGAACCCTTAAGAGGTGGGGCCAAATGGGAGGAAGTTAGATCACTGGGTTGTGTCTCTGATGAGGATACTGGCAGTCTAGCCCCTTCCTGTCTTTGTTTCTTCCATGAGGTGAGCAGTTTTCTCCTACCAGGTGCTCTTGCTCAGATGTGCTGCCTCATCACAGGCCCAAGGGCAACAAGGCCAAGTGACCAGGTACTGACACCTCTGAAAAGGAGTCACAATAAACATTTCCTCTTTTTAAATTGGTTTATATTAGGTATTTGTCATAGTAACAGAAACTTTGTTTCTTGTTCAGATCAGTCTTTTGTCCTGTGTTGGCTTCTGTACTTTTCCAGCTCACCTTTAGGTCTGATTTTATCTTTTGCCCATCTTCTACACACCTTGGCATGCTTTTGGGCTCATCTTCAGTGGCCGTTGCCTACTGTAGCCAGAGCCCCTTTGCCCAGGTGAATACCCATCAATAGTCATCCTGAAAATCTAACTTAGAACTAAGGCAAGCACCTGCCAAGTGCTGTGTATTTACTATTTTGCCAAGTTAATCTTCAAGAGGTAAATCATGTTTTAAAAGCTTGTTTCTATAATTTTAGGAATGCTCCCATGTGGCCTTGTCATGCTGGGTATAGCTTGGCCTAACAGCCTGAACAGAAGAATAAAACAAAACCATGTTTGACAGAGGCAGAAGGAATTCTGGATGTTTCTCTGTAATTTTTGAAGTGTAATTGCTTGCCTAAAAGCATTGAACTTACTGATGGTCCTAAAGCAGATGACTCTTAAAAGAACAACATAAAGGAAGAAATGCCTTCAAAATATAGGTGCTGTTTTCTCTTAATTCTCAATCTCCTTTGTCGGCCAACTGGGGATCTTATCTCCAAAGTGCTCCGGGTGAGGCTTCCATGCTGCAGGTTGCCTTTGTCACTGGGCTCCTCATGTGTTTGGGCAGAGGAGCGTATCTCCTGCCAGAGGTACCTATGCTGCCTGCAAAGAAGACCCTAATTATTTAGCAGTATTCTTTTGCTCCTAGTTAGTTTCCTTCCTCTGACAGGAAAGGAAAGAAAGAAGTGCTTCAAAGCTATGTGTCACAATGGAGAAGAAACAAATTCCCAGAAAACAAGTTCCTGGAGTCCCCTGCCTCCCTGGCCACCACCCTGCTGTGTGCCTGTGCGCACCCACGCCCACAGCTCCAGGGCTGACCTTCTTGGTGCTGTAGGACGATGGCCTCTGTCTGGGCTGCTGGCTCTGGCTCTGGCCAGGCCTGTTTCCTCTAATGATGGAAGACCCTGCCGCTGTGTCCTGATTGTTCTGGAATGGCCATGGAGTGATGTTTGCTTAGGTAGCAGAGAGGTCTGGAAGAGGGAGTGGGCAGCGCTTCCTGGGTCCTGGAGTTGGTGAGGGAAGAGAGGGCCGAGGGAGGCTTCCTGAGAAAGGCGATGTATGCGTCAAGCTTTGTTTTATTTTGTAGTTTTGGTATTTTTTTATTTTGCTTCATTTTCTGTGGTCCTGGGGATTGAACATAAGGCCTTCACACTAGGATAACTCCCTTGCCCTTGTTTAACTTTTGATTTTGAAGGCAGGTCTCACTAATCAGTAAGTTGCCCAGGCTGAGCTTGTACTTGCTACCTTCCTTTCTCAGCCTCCCAGAGTGTTGGGATTGCAGCTAAGTACTATCATGCCCAGACACAAACCCAGTTTTTTAATGGAGCAGGTGTCCAGCAGCCCACTTCAAGTGTGCGTACATGCATAATCAGCTGTACATGTGAAGGACTGCAAGGTGGAGAGGCCTGGGGCAGAAGTCCAGAGGCTTAGGGGCCAGGAGAGATGAGGGGGCACGACTCCAGAGCACACCCAGACTACCACTCCTTATTCATTCTGGCAGGTCTCGAAGCCCAAGCCCTGCCTTTCAAAGAACAGGAAGTCCCTGCTACAGAACCTGGCTATCTCCTCAGCCTTTCTTCTTCTTCTTCTTCTTCGTCTTCGTCTTCGTCTTCGTCTTCTTCTCTTTTTGCTTTGTAATCAGTATATTAACTGATTAATACATTTTAACAATTGCTTAAATTCTGATATCCAGAATAAGCATGTGAACATATGACTTTTTTAAACATACAAGTAAAGCTATTCATCATAGTTTGCTGCACTATCACCATTACATTATGGTTACTTTGGAGCATTAAGTCAAATGTGTTAAAGTAAGCCTGTAACATACATATGGAACACCTTCTTATATTACACATGCCTTTCCAGGTAGTGTCTTCACTTTAATTTCAGTTGCCCAGCTCTGTAGTCATAACTCAAGTGTTTATCATGGTCCAAAGAGAAAGGAAAAACAATGTAACCAGGAGTGGTCAATAGTTTTATATATATATATGGCTCAGCAGAAAGGACTGCAATCCTAGAAATGCAGGCCCTTACGAAGAAGCATTATGATAAACCCCTTCTTTAGAAAGGTATCATTTCTATCACTGTCATCACAGGCTAAATTAGATTTGTGCCACCTTCAAGTAATAGTTGAGGCAGTAGAATGAAGAGGCATCACGATGAGTCCCACTTAATACAAATAACTATAGGCAGATCAGTGCTTCCACCAATTGCTTCCTTTTTCTGATTTCCAGTTAAATACAGCTTTAATCCATAGTTTAACAATGAAAGGTCATACACTAAAGTCAACACATATATCTAGCATTTCATCTAAGCTTGTCCATGTGTACAACTGAAATCAATTACAAGGCGTGGCCTAGCAGACACCAGGGTTAAGTACTTTTTACAGGCATGACACTTCATCTTGCACACTGAAGTCATCATACATACAGGGCAAAGTCAGAGCTTTTGTATTTGTGTTTATTCTTCATTTAAATTTTAAAATGCTACTATAATTGGATATTGAAACAAAAATAATAGCAAGTAGTGAGTATATGGTGATTCTAGTCCTTCACACACTCACTACTGCACACCACATGCCAGCAGTGAGCATTGTCCCCTGGCCCCAGTCAGAGGTCTGACACTGGACACCACCTCTGGGGTGATGCTCGTCACCCGCACAGGCTTCTCCACTGTAATGGCGCCATCTTTTCTGATTTGGATCAAAGTCCACCAGTTCTACTTGATCCATTTCATTGGTCTCTTCTACTTTCTTTCTCTCAGGTAAGAGTTTTTCTAGCAATGAGAGTTTATCAGTAGAAAGAAAGCCATTTTCAGGGAAGTTTACCTTAAATTCCGTGATTAGATGACCCTTTTCATACGGTCTGTGATAAATTGACATGCCTCCATTGAGCACACACTTGATGCTTGAAAATTTGACCTGGATGAGAGGTGATGACTATCATTCGGTTGTCAAGGGTGGTCACTGGCTTTTGGAAGCCGCACAGTGCTTAAACTAGCTGTATATCCATATGCATGAAAAGATCTCCTTGTCGAGTAAAAACAGCATGGTCCTTCTGATCTAACACAATGGTAATATCTCCCAGCTCCAGCCCTGGTTCTTGGTCTCCTTCACCATGGAATGTTATCTCCTGACCATCTTTCATGCCTTTGTTAATATGAACTTCTAGAATCTTCTTTTCTCTAACTATCTTCCTTCCATTGCAGCTCTTACATCTATCTTTAGGGCTGATGCATTCTCCATGGCCCTGGCACTGCATGCACACAGACTGAATTTGCTGAACCATTCCAGGTCCTATCTGATGAATTCTTATTTGCATTTCAGTACCTCGGCAGTTGGGACACTATTCCAGAGGTCCTTTCTTACCACCTTGGCCTTCACATTTGTCACAAATCACATTCTTTTGCAAAGCCAATTTCCTTGTGGCACCATTATATTAATCTTCTAAGGTAACTAAGAACTGATGCACACATTTTTACCTCTCCTTTCTGCATCCTTCCTCTTTCTCCAAAAAACATATCAAAGATATCCATGGGGGAGCCAAAACCTCCACCTGCTCCACCCTCCTTAATTGCCTGTTCTCTTCCTTTGTCATACAATTTCCTTTTCTTGGCATCAGAGAGCACTTTGTAAGCTTGAGAAATCTATTTAAATTTTTTGCCTTCATTTGGATTCTCATCAGGATGGTACTTCAAAGCCAGTTTCCTGTAAGCCTTTTTTAGTTCTTCTTGGGTAGCATTGGGTTTGACTCACAAAACATCAAGGTAAGTTGTTTCTTTCATTATTTTCTACAGGTGGTGAGCTGGCTAGGCCATGGTTGGGTAGGCAGGATGGAGCAGATAGCCACGTGCAGGTTGAGCAGCCACCACTCCTCCACCTCTCAGTGCATTCCGGAAAGTTCCTCCTCAGCCTTTCTGCTAGAAAAAGCTCAGCAACATTGTAGGCAGGCTACCCTGGCTGTGTGCTAAAAGGATATTGGAGGGGCCTTCAGGGGATTTCTTGGGACAGCCTCAGGCTAGAGAACAGGCAGGCGCTCTGGGGTAAGGTGAAAGGGTCTGCAGTGAATTCATGATGACCTTCCCTAGCATAGGCCAGGCTAAACTAATAGTACCTTCCCTCCAGCTTGGGAGTCCAAAAAACTATCCTGGGCAAGTCTCCCATTAGGGTATAGTTATCTACCATGATTAAAGAGCTGGCTAGATATTCATAATTAATTAAGCATTTGCTAAAAAGCACCTGCATTGCACATCCCATTGGGGATGGAAAAAGTGGGAAACCTGGTCCCTGTCCTCCAGGAGCTCATGGTTGGAGATATGGATGCATAAATAGGAGCTTCCAGTGCCATGATATGCTTGTGTGCCTGGAGTCATAGCTATGGGCACAAAAAATAAGTTGTTTGTTTGCTTGGCAAGGGATTGCATTGGAAAGGGCACAAGAGATGCTTGGAAGGTGGGAAGGTGAGTAGGAGTTTAATAGGTGGGCAGAATGGAAAAGAAGCTTCTAGTCAATTGCAGCAGCATTTTCAAAGGCATCACGTTATGAAAAGCCCATGATGCGTCTGGGCAATGTCTAGGAGCAGCTCATTAATTCACAGTGCTTAAAGCCACCCCCTTCCTGCTGAGCCTGGGCTGGATGAGCCACCAACACCAGTCTCCAGCTCTCTGTACCGCGTTGTTAGCCACCACAGACCTATGGAGTCAGTGCCATTCGCCATCCCGGAATTTGAATTTTTGTGTTGCTAGGTTTTTTTTTTTTTTTTTTTTTTTTTTTTTTTTTTTTTTTTTTTTT
>PVKA01024864.1:0-33676 GCA_004027165.1 Ctenomys sociabilis
CTCCCTCCCTCCCTTCCTTCCTTTCTTCCTTTCTTTTTATATTTTGGGGAAGGGTCTACAGGGTGTTTAGGCTCTCACTACTAGATAAGACTTGTCTGCCTATTTGCAGCCTCCCAAGAGCTGGGATTACAGGCGTGTGCCACCACAACCAATCTCAGTTGCCATCTCAGAGTACTCCGGGGGCGGGGCCGGAAGGGCAGGCCTGAGATATTTCAAGCCTTTCTTTACAGTTTTACTTGGAAATTTTCTAAGGATAATTACATTTTTTTTTTCTTTTTTCTTTTTTGGCGAAACTGGGGATTGAACTCAGGCCCTTGAGCTTGCCAGGCAAGCGCTTATTCTACTGAGCTGTCTTCCTAGCCCATTACATTGTTTAATAATTAAATCTGAAAGCTATGTCTCCTAGAAAGGTATATCAATTCAGAGTTTTTAAGAAGCAAGCACAAAGATGTTATTGCCAGGTACAATATTTTCTTATTTTTTAAATTAATTTTATTTAGAAACAAATAGCAATGAGACAGTTTTAAAACTGATTAGTAAAACAGTTTCAATAATTAATACATTGCATATTGTTGTCTTCATAGTGGTTATTTATAGTAAAAAATGCAGACATGATATCCTGTCCAAACTCTATTAGTACAAATCTTTCTTCTCATTGAATTAAGAGAAAGTAGCTGTATATCCTATTTCGTATATACAGATACTAAATGGTCTTTCATTTGTGTCCCCTTTTTTTGTTTAGTTTTGTCAGAGATGGGTATTCCAATGCCATTTAAATATTGCAGGTGCATGAATTCAGCAAAATAATCCAATATAGTCCAATAGTCCATACAATATTTATTGGAAGGGCATGGTTGAAGAATAAAACATTGAAAGGCGAGGTCAGGTAGACCTGGAGTGAGTACAGTCTATCTGCACCTTGGGAAGCAACAGGAGAAGCAAAATGGAATGAAAAGGAAGGGTTACAGGCTGGCGCTGAACTTAAAGAAAGTTTCAGTGCAACATTATGAAATCTTAAAGCAGGGCTGCTGGCTGGAGATGCTTTGTCCTATAGAAGTGGCACTGCGTCAGTCCCTTCAGTAGCTCCCAAAGTAAGGGAGACCTTGGAGATGAAATGGCTATGGATCCAGAGACAAAGCAGGGGCTTCCAGCCCCCACCCCCCAATACCCTGGACTCAGTTTTCATGAAACCCTCATAAGATTATTTAGCTGATTCAGTGTCACTATTATTTAATTGAATTAATTTTTGTCAAATGATTTTAGGATCTCCATTGACTACAGCTTTTTTTTTAATTCATCTTTTTCCTTGCATTTTATTTGGGCTGATTAAATTTTCATTGTTTAGTTTTTCCATGTAAGTGATTTAGAAGCTGGACATCTTGTTTGTAATATTGACCTGTCCATATGCTTTCAGCAAACAAAAGAATTATCAAAGTAATACATGGCCATGGCCAAAGAATCAAGTCATTTGGAAGACCTCCCTGCCTTAAGCAAAGGCCTCAACCCACACCCCCAAATTCCAGCCCAATTTGCCAGACATGAACTCTTTATCTTTTTAAATCATTTTATTATTTCCATATTTCTTAATTGATAGTTTCAATTCATTAGTTCTTGATATTGTCCACTGACTCCTTACTTTGTCTAAGTATAAATTTGACTCAGTTACATCTCAACTTTTATTTATGTATGCTTCCTTATAATTTACTTTCACCATTCATTTCAATTTGTTTTTATTCCTATTTGAGTGCTTAGCAAATGTGTACATAGCACTCAATATGTACCAGATACTATTCTGAGTTCTTTGTATTTCTAAGCTGTTTAAAATGGTATTACAAAATGAGTCCAAGTTCATCTGGCTAATAAGCATCAGAGCTCTGAGGCAATCCAAACATCTATGCTTTCAAATGCTATGCCATTTCCTATTAGATCAATTATGGATTAAAAGTTTGAATCCCAACTTTATAAAACAAAGGTATTATGTCATTCTTGAAACTTCCCCCATTTCTAATTTTCAAACTTTTCCAAATGTAGGTCTTTTATTTTGTCAAGATTCTCAGCATTTATGTTTAAGAACAGAAGTTAGATCTCCTGTGACTCCCCTGTGGGGTTGATTTTACAAGTCAGAGTTCTCATTTTACAAGCCAGAGGTGAATAACGCCTTTCATATTATTATGATTCTATGAATGTTGCTGACAGCAGAACAAAGTATAATAAGAGGATGCATTTCTTTTAGCAGATCAACGACATGACCACTAAGCCACTCATTGAGGAAAGAATATATCCAGAGTAGAGTTCAACTTAATTCAGATTGAAAATAAAACAAAGCAACTCACTTCATGAATTGTCTTTATATAATTTTCAGTTTTTCCACTGTCTTGATAATTTTGTATAATGCTCCAATTATCTTTATTCTGGGGCACCATCCTCCCACCTCATTTGGATAGTTTATCCCTTGGACTTGTTGCTCAAAGACATTTTGAAACAAGACTTAGCTTTTTTCCTAGTTGCATACTGTATTTTTCTCTTTCTTGGTTTACTCTACTTTGCTAGGACCATCAAATTTCTAAGAAAAAAAATTAAAGTTGAGGTAAATCTCCATAGTCCCTCTAATCATAAACATCTTAATTTTTCTCTTATATTTGACCTAGTAGATGCATAGCATTAAGATTCTAATTTAGAGATCATGTCCCAACCATGAAGTCGTTTGTCCACTTTACATATTTATTTTTCCTTTTTTGCCTACATTCAGTAGAGACAATTGGACACCTTATGATAGGCTAATGCTCCATTATAGGGAACATTTTATTTCTGTGCCAGAAAGTTGTGAGATTCCATTATCCTGAGTGTATCGTTTGTCCAGACGTGGATGTATTTATACCTCGCATGCATCATACTTTAAGGTGAAGATTCAAGTTTGAAAATTTTATTACATTTTTAATTTTCTCTTTCTGTTTTCACAGTTCTCAGTTTTAGAATTCCTACTAGTTCAAAGTCACCTAGCTTCAGGTTGGATCCAAGAACTTTAATATTTGTTTTACCATCCATAAAGTTTTTGCTGTTTAAATTATACCACCAGCCCTAGATGAACCCACTCTATTATTTTTCTTTACATATGTCTGTCCAAAAAAGGTTCATGTGCTGGAGGCTCAGTCCCCATCACACTGACGGTAACGGGACCTTTAAGGGGGAGCCCTCACAGGAAATGTTTAGGTGACTGAAGGTTTTAATAGGCATTTCTTGGTAGTGGCTTGGTCTGGTGGACTGGATAGTTACAAGAACAACTGTTACAAAATGAGCTCTGTTTTCTAGAATCATTTTATTGCTTCTGATTCTGCAAACATTGGTGCCATACAGGGTCATTCATTGTGTTGTGACACAGAATGAGATCTTCATCAGATGTGGGCCCCCCCCCAGTCTTAGATTTTCCTTCCTCTAAAGCTATAACCTCCCAAAACATTTTGTTCTTACGAGGTACCCAGTCTCTGATTTTCATCATAGTAATGCATAATGGACTAAGGCATCTTTAAACCCATAAATATCCACAATATCTAATTTAAGAGCGGGCCAGCTAGATAGTTCAGCGGACTGAAGTGTCTGTTTAGGAGGACTCAGGCAGTAGGGTTCAATCTGAGGTGCACTGAGATGGTGATTGAGACTGGGCATAGTGGTATATGCCTGTAATTCCAGCGCTTGGGAGGCTGAAAGCAGGAGGATCACTATGAGTCCAATCTGTGTAGTGAGATCCTGTAAGACCCTGTACTAAACACATTAAAAAAGAGAAAAGAAATATCTGATTTAAGAGAGTCCAAAAACCTTATTATGGACTGTGTAATATGCAAGCCCAATAAAGCACACTGCTAGAATAGTGGGACAAAAGGTGTGAGATTTAAGGAAAATTAATATCAGTATAAGATATTTTAAGAGCTTAAAAATTATCTTGACCTAAAAGTTAATAAGTAAACTCAGTGAATTATCACTATTCCAGTTGAATTAGTATTGCAACAGACTTAGACAAAAAGTTACTTGAAAGAGATTGTAGATATATGAACAAGATGCTCAAGGGATAAATCTAGGGCACTAAACATCGGAATGGTAGAAAGTATGGTGAATGAAGAAACAAATATACAAAAAGCAATCATTAATCACAAATAGACACAATACATAGGTGCTCTGCACTGCAATACTCTGCAGACATCAAGTGCCTGAACAGGTTTGACTAAGTTGATAAAGCATATGTATACATAAATAAAATCTAATCCCATTTAGTAAAATTCATGTATGTTAAGAAAAATAATTATTAAACCTTATATATACATTCATGTAAAGTCAGTGACCTTAGACTTTTGATCTGTAGCATTGGAAGCTGGACAACCATAGAATTAGGTCTACAGGTAAGACAATGAATCCACAGCCCCAAATTTATTTCTTTATTTTTTTGGCAGAACCGGGGATTGAACTCAGGCCCTTATGCTTGCCAGGGAACTGCTTACTCCACTGAGCCATCTCTATGGCCCTAGAGCCCCAAATTCCTATGCCCATTTAAAGCTATGATAAATATGAGTATGAAAGAAGTGTACACAGGTATTTCGAACATACAACATCAGTGCATCATGAGTGTTCTTTAAAATGACTCTAGTGAAAAACTAAAGATGGAAGTGATGATGAAAAGAACACACACACACACACACACACTTAAGTTTCATTATATTATAAAAAAAGCAAAAGGTATATAAATAATGGAAACTCCAGCCAGGTATAATCTCAGCACTCTAGGAGGCTGAGGCAAAAGGATTTCAAGTGTGAACTCTCCATGGGCAATTGAGTGACACAGAGAGATTCTGTTTCAAAATAAAAAGTTTAGTCTAAATGCTCTTGGGTCAACCCCTAGGACTACAGAGAAGGAAATTCTAATAAGTAAGTCATTTAAATAAATTCTACAACTAAGAGTAAGTGATAAGGGAAAGACACATCAACAATTATGCAGAAAGCAAGAACATACTGGCAGAATTGAGAGAAATAAAATTACTCTGCAGTTCTCATCTTAATGAAATTCAGAGAGAAAAACAGAGAGAAGAGGAGAAGAGAGCAGAGGGGAGGGGAGGAGAGGAGAGGAGAAAGAGAAAGAGAGAGAAGAGAGAAAAGAGGAGAGGAGAGGAGGGGAGGGAAGGGAAAAAGGAAGGGAAGGGAAGGGAAGGGAAGGGAAGGGAAGGGAAGAGACAGACAGAGGGAGAGGAAGACAGAGAAATTAGGGCATCATGGTAGTTGAAAAACTGCATGTTTATGTAAAAGAATTGATAATTTATTTTCCGATAATGGCACATGAATATCCATAAAGGAATAGAGAAAGGGAAATTACCATGAATGTAAAAAAAGTAAATAGAACTTAACAGTGTAGCCAAAAGTGGGCTGAAGAGCAACATGACCAAGCCTGCAAATAATAAAAGAGAAACAGAGTCAAGCGGCAGACAGGAAGTTAAGGTGAAGATTGAAGCCACAGGATCAGTTCCCACTGACAATGTAAATGGACTGAATTTCAGCAGTTGCTGGAGTCATTGGATTGAAGACCAGAAAGTTTTAGGGTCATCAAATAAACCCATCTCTTAGCTATTCACAACAACCTGATTATAATAAAATAAGAACAGTTGAAAACACAAGAACATGTTTATGGGTTTGAATGCTTAAATACTCCAGGATGTTATTTTTTTCATATTGATCAAGGCAATGTAAGTCAAATAGCTCAACATTTATGTGCGTGTATTGTTGTGGAACTTGATAACATGACCTGAAATTACTTGGAAAAATACAGTGCCAGGTATAGCCAAGACAGTCTTGAAAGGGAGCATAATATTAAGAAGATGAAAAAAGATGAAATATTTATCTTTATGTAACCAATATCACACTAGATTCATATGTCTATGATACATGGGAGATCAATACAATCAAATGGGAAACCCACAAAGATATATTACAGCAGAGCCACGGAACAAAAGGGGTTTGAATAAATGATTCTAGGTCACAATGATATTCCTATAGAAATACAAATCAAAATTTGATGCTTACAACTCTCTGACCCAGGCATCAACTTTAGTCGACTTGTAGAGCTAAATATGAGAAGCAGAACTAGAAAACATTTAGAAAAGAATATAATGACACATGTTAAAGACCTCGGAGTACACAATGTTTTCTGAAACAGACACAACATGTAATAAAGATAAGGGCAAAGGCGATAGATTTTATCACATCAAAATTAGGAAGTTACACGTGCCACGTGGGACTAAGAACAGAAGCCGTAGAAATGGAAGACCATATTTGCAACATGGGAAACTAAGCAGTATTTTTACTGAGAATATGTGGAATTGTTTTAAATACATACATAAAAAAATTAACGGAGGAACAAATTATTTGGGTAGTAATTTGATAGGGAAATGCAAATGTGTATATGAAAAGTTGATTACATTTTATTATATCCAAGGAACCTAGAATTTTCTCAGTTTCTCTCACTTCTTTCTTTGAGCCTAGACTGGAAGTTTGGCTTTCTTTAGAGAGCATTTCTTGAACTTAGCTAAGGCACGGTCAGTTTATAGATATGTACAAGGTGAAGTGGGAGATGAGCAGTGACTTCTGGGAAGCTTCTCTGAATGCAGCTTCTAATTAAATTTCTTAGGATCACTGCTGGCTCCTTTCTTGGCCTTTGGAATTTCATGATATTTGTTTTGCCTCCAGAATAATTGTGAACTGTGTGAATCAGGTTCACCACACACTGGTTATTGCAACACGTCCAGTTACACCGAGTTCGCCATTATGTAAGTAGGTCCAGGGAGACATGGCATTGGCACAACAAGTTTAGTCAAGCAACTTTATCACTCAGTGGTAGCACCAAGGGGCAGTATAAGAATTCAAGCCATGCTGGTGACTCAAACTCAGCAAAGCTGCCCAGAGCAGAAACAGTCATGTCTACGTATTCCTTGAGCTTTACTCATGGTGCCACCAGACTGGCCCAACTGAAGTGTTACAAGCTGTCCTGTTCAAGGAGGGGCAAGAGGAGCTAGTGCTCTGTTCTAAGCAGTTTCCCTTTCAATCAGGATGTCTCCAGCACATTCTACACTTGTACTTCAGAAGCATACATGAGAAAGAGAGAAAAGCTACGTTAGCCAGGGTCATCCAGCGATTCTGTCCTGTGACCTATGCAGAATAGTTGGCTATAAATTGTACAGTGTCTTCTTCTGGGGATTCCTTAAATATTCTGGTCTTTGTTTTCTTTTTAATGTATTTAGTACAGGGCTACAGGGTCTCACTACAAAGGTCGGACTTGTAGAGATCCTTCTATTTTCAGCCTCTCAAGCCCTGGGATTATAGGCACGTACCACTATGACCAGTCTGTGTTCTGGTCTTTGAATCAATAATTTTTCTCATTTTATGTATTCATTTATAATTATATGTCTTGTTTAAAATATTTTCTTATTAGTTTAAGGTTGAGGCTGAGTAGTTTGATTTTATCTTACATAGTTCATCTCTCAGGAAAATATTGGGGTCAGGGAGATGGCTCAGTAGAATAAGTGCTTCCATGGCAAGCACAAGGGCCTGAGTTCAATCCTTGGTTCCAAAAAAAAAAAAAAACTTAAAGAAGAAATCACTGTGTCAAGAAAATATTAAATTGTTGAATCATGTCTGCAGTACAGAGCATTCAGAATATACTCTCATCCTTTGAGATTTATCCTTCAGAGAGTCATTTTCATGTTTTTCAGTATTTTATGAAGTTTTTAGAAGATACCTTTTAGTATCAGAAGAGGCAGACATGTGTTTATGTAACAGTTTTATGTTATGTGTAAAGCACTGTAAAGTTTATTAGTTTTTCTTTAACCTATCACTTTCTGAGGTTAATTTATGGAAGAACATCTCTCACAACATTTCACAAGAATTGTAAGGTATAATAGTAAGTCAGGATCAGGTTGGATACTATTCAACTGCATATTTTTACTTTTCTGGTGGCCACAGGAAAGAAAGATGGTCCTGTTAATTAGACCTCGGAGAAGAAATGGAGAGAAAGAAAGGACACCTAGAAATGGGCTGGGCCAAAGGACAGCTTGGATCTGTAAGGGATTCCTACAGGGAATCCTTCCTGTGCTCACTCAAGCCCAGAAACCCAGTCATCTGAAAATGCTCAAAATCCTCAAAACAGTTGACATTCACTGTTCATATTCATCCATCAGTGATCTCTGGAATCACCTTCTCCTGAAAAACCATTCACAGTTCTCCTTGCATGTGGCTGGGTTAGAGTTCTCAGGTCTAAATGTGACAGGAAACTACGGGAATGTGGATACTTTGGGTACAGATTCCAGCTGTGTTCTCCAGCAATTTAGCTGATATCTTGTTACCTCGCCGGAGCCTGTGTCTGATTCTCAATTGACTCAAAACTTTCAGGCAAGGAAGTTATGATTAAGTACTCCCTGAAAACCCCAAGTGTACCCTGAAACACACAGTGCTTGATGAACTTTAGCACGTGCAATGTCCAGTACCCACTCTGAGGTTGCTCCCAACTCTATGCAATAGTCACCTCCCATTATCACCAAGTCCGTAGTAAAGTTTTATAGCTTACCAGAGCCTTTGGTAAGAAATACCTTGGGAAATAAATGAAGAGATGAGAAATGTCCATGAAAGTGGTGGGAAAAACAAAGCAATGCTATAATACAGAGCTGAGCAGAGGTGCCTGGGATCACGGTGGGAAAGGCAGCAGAGGGGTTATAGCCATCACCATCATGAAGCGTAATTCTCCTTCATCCTCCAGAAAAATGCAGAATGCCTTGAGGAGGGCACTGGACTTCTTGCAGCCAATTGGGAACCCACTTTTTCATGCAAAAAAAGAAAGATGACTCTTTCTTTTTAGAAAGACCATACAAGACTTATTTATATAGCATTGACTTTGCATTAGGTACTGTAAATAGTCTAGCAATCACTTACAGTGTACAAGAGGATATCTGTAAGTTATGCACAAACATTATGTCATCTCAGTGAAGGGACTTGAGCATCCATGGATCTGGGTATTACCAGAAAATCCTAGACCATTCCCATTGATATAGAGGTGTGTTTTTATTTTAAACCACCTGATCAGCATGGCTACTTACCTGAGTGAGGTTAGGCAGGCCGTGCTCATTGTCCAAGCTTATAGGGTGCCTGACATATTGTTGCCATGATATACATATAGATCCTTATGTCACTGTCCAATACATAGTAAAAAGCATCTTGGGGCAGGGGAGATAGCTCATCAGCCTAAGTGCTTTCCTGGCAAGTCCCAGGACGTGGGTTCAATCCCCAGTACCACATGCCATGCCAGCCCAGAATCTCTGGTGCACTGTGCTGGCTATGCCTGCAATCCCAGATCTAGAGAGGATGAGATAAGAGGTTCACTGTGAGTATGGGCTGCTTAACAAGACTCTGTACCAGGTAGGTAGGTAGATAGATAGATAGATAGATAGATAGATAGATAGATAGATAGATAGATAGATACATAGATAGATACATAGATAGACAGACAGACATTATGCCTTTTCTGATTTGCATAGCCTGGTGTACAGATTAGAATTGGGTGCAGTAGAGAACATTTTGGAACCATAGTGTTCACTTGTCCATATGCATTGAATGATTCATAGAAATCATTAATCTGGAGAAATCAACAAAAGTTCAGTGTAGACAGAAAGAACAACTAGCCTCAAAGTGACGGGGGCATGGCTCTCCATTGCCCAGTGTGGCAGCCACTATACGTATATTGAAATTTAAATGAAAAGTAAAATTAAAACTGGCCCCTCAGTTGCCCTGGCCACTCTGCCATGCCCGCTCGCTGCATGGGAAAAGCAGCCACGTGATATGGGACAATATGAATATAGAACACAACTCTCATGATAAGAAGTGGTACTGGGCAGTGTTGGTGGAGACAAAAATGGATGGTGAGTGTCCCTCTGCAGCCCTATGGAGACAGGTGGGTGGAATATGGGACCTCAATGAAGGTCTCAAAGACTTAGTCAAAGGAGCACTCTTCTTGTGCTATACTACGTGGCAACATGTACCTGTAAGCCTCTTCCCACACTTGGGTGCTGTTAGCAACCCTCCTTTACACATGTGCCTGATCAAGCTCTGCTGCCATTGTGTGTCACCCACCTATATCCAGGGCAAATGTCTCACCCCTCAGAAAAATCACACGAGAGAAAACCTCAGATGTGCGCACAGTGCTCCCTGTACAAACCAGTCTTAGTACATTGAGCTTAAACCAAATGCATTTTGAAAGCAATGGTTTCAATTGTTGTAAACTACAGAACACATGGAGAATCCCTGGAGAAACAGATGTTAGGTCTTCTGATAGCAGTAAAACATGCAAAAAAAATCTTGTAACTATGAGCAAACTTGACTAATAGAGTATTCAGCAGTTAAGGAGATAGGAATGCACGGTGGATGTCATTTGGCTTTCTGAAATAGTGGCATGAGTGTCATTAAAAAAGAAATATTCTTTTAAATGTCTGTTATTTAGTTTTAAAATGAAAAATATTGAATAGTTAAACTTTATTAAGTGTAAAATTGGTTTTGAGAGTGCTTTAGAATGGCAGCTACTAGGAAGCAAAACTTGAAAAGTCATTGAAAGCAACTGCATGGGGAGAAAGGTAGTTCAGGAGGCTAATTTTAAGGACCAGGTCCAAGATGCAAGTCATGTCTCCATCCCAAAGACTGTGGCTGGTTCTGTTCTCATAGCCCAGGAAATGCTACAGTGATGGGCAGGACATAGCCTGGAACTCAAGAACCATTGGTATATGAGTAAGCCAATGCACCTTGGAGTAAACTGAGGCATGGCTGGTTTCTCCCTTTCTGTATTCTTTCTTTCATCCTGCTTTTTTGAAAATCTACACAATTATTCCTAGAAAATAAGTAACCTAGGTCCAGTCAGATAGCTCAAGGCCTGAAAGCAGGCACAAGGGCCAGGGTTCAATCCCTGGGCCTGCTTTCTGGCTCCTCCCCCAGGGCACACTGAGATGGCAATTGAGACTGGACATGGTGGTGTGCACCTATAAACCCGGCTGTTGGGAGGCTGTAAACAGGAGAAGCACTACAAGTCCATCTAGTAGTGAAACCCTGAACACCCTGTAGCCCCTTCCCTAAAATAAAAAAAAAAAAAAAAAAAAAAAAAAAAAATGAAGAAAAGAAAAGTAGGAAGCTAAGAGTGTATGATAGGACAAGGGAACAGCAAGAGTCCCAGTTTACTCTCTGAGGTAAGGAAAGTTCAATCAGTTTAGGTCTCTAAGTGTTTTAAACTCTCTCTGTCTCTGTGTCTGTCTCTCTCACCACACAGACACACAAACACACACACACACACACACACACACACACACACACACACATACACAAGGAAATTAGAAATGATGAGGTTTAATGCAGAAATTATAGGATATAGCATTTATTCATTCCCAGATTTAGGAGCAAGTATACATCAACAAGGGTTTTGAAATTATACCTGGTCTCATGAGCCTATGTCATTATTTTAACATACATTATTTTGACATCTTCGTGGGTCCCCTTGTACTGGGATGCATTTGTTAAACACATATAGCATCAAGCAAGAAGAGACCTAACTCATGGGATCAGGTCTCTAGCCTTTATAATTCCCCTCCCCCCACTCTGCTTACCTCCAGTGAAGACTCAGACACTTGGCCTCCTGGGCTCTTACAGTGTGAGTTTCCCTTGATGACTCCAAGCCTGGAACTGGTTGTGAACAGGCTTGTGTGTGATTCTCCTGTGGGTTCTCATTGGTCAGCGTACCTTCCTTCTGCAGTAGATCCAATCAGAACAGATGAATGCATGAACATTTTGGAACAGGACATTTTGTGGGAGCTATTATGCCCACTATTGCTGCTATGGCCTGCAGATGGTTTGAATGTGTCCCCCAAATTCATGTGTTAGGAAAGCTAATAAGGGGTAGTCTCTTTAGGATGCACAGCCTAGAATGGGTTTTAAGGGCCTCTATGCCCCAAGGGAATTAAGCTCATAAGGCTGCATGTCAGCTTCCCATTACTGGGACAAAATACCTGGCACCTGCAACTTAGAGGCAAGGATTATCTTGGCTCCCAGTTTTCTAGTCATTCAGTCCAGGTTCATTAAGCTCCAAAGCAGAAGCAGCATGGCGCAAGAGAGTGGGAGAGGAGAGATGCCCAGCCCACAGTAGGTGGGAATCAAAGAGCAAAGAGATGGACATGGGAATGAGAGCTGCCCTCCAAAGAGGGCCTCCAACTTCCCAGTGCCCCACCTCCTCCAATCAGCTGCTTTACCACTTCCCAGTGCCCCACCTCCTCCAATCAGGTCCTACCTCCTAACAGCACAGGCACCAACTGATTAATGGTGCAGTCTACAAATGAGGAGCACCCTTGATCCAATCACCTTCCAAAAGCTTCACCTTTAAATGAGCCTTTACGGCTGGGAGACACATTCAAACATAAGAGATGGTTTGTACATCCAAACCATAATATACCTTGAGTTAGATTTCATGAAAAGGTTTCTATAACAGATAGAGCCTCACTCCTCCTTCCGCCCAGTTCTTGTCCCATACCTCTTAACATTACCATGCTGAAAAATAATTTCCAACGCATGAGTTTTAGGGGCACACATTCAAATCCTCTCACCTGTACTTCCACTATGATGCCTACACCATTAGGCTCTTCATACAGACTAAGTCAACAGGATCAACTGATCTTAAGAAAACCAGCCTGCAAAACTATAAGCTAATAAGCCTTCAAGAGTTTCCTGCTTCAGAAATTTTGTTACAGTAACATAAAACTAATATAGTTGCTCTGTCAGCTTAGTGCACTTTGAAATAATGTTGTACAAATGTATTCATTCATTTAATAAACTCCTTTTTTTTTTTAAACAAATTCACTCAAGATTGGTGACTAGCTAAAAAAAAAAAAGAAAATGCAATCAAATAATAAATGCATGGTCAGGCTTCATTATTTCATCCAACTCTGATGGAAAGTACAAACCTCTGGTGTAAGTCTCATGGTGTGACTTGAACATTTCCTGGAGTATTTAATGACAAAGACAATATTCAGTAGATTTTTCAATCAACAAACTTTGTTAAAGTATGTTTATTGATTGTTTGCTGTGGGTTTAGATTACACTATCTCCAGGGCTCTCATCCTGGTAGAGATTAAATTCTCCAAAATATAAAAAAAGCCAAGATATTCAAAGAGAAGATGGTTAGTTTTATTTGTAGTAGCACAAAAAGAAGTGGCTTATCAATTCATTATGTATCTATTTTTATGTTTTAATGAATACTCACAGTAATAATCACCAAATTTCTATACTAAAGAAAAAAGTCAGCATTTTATATAGTAAATATTGAATTGTGCTATTATCTACACACGTGCTGGTTTTGTGTAAACACACAAATCTGATTTTGTCACTGAAACTATTCACCGCAACTGAAAGGAGACAAATAAAAATGATTGGTTGAGACTCTATAAAAAGAAACAGACATCAGTCATTTCTTTCCTAAATTTGACCATGGAAGGTTCATACATGAAGGTGCTTTGTATTTACTTCTCATTAGCTGAGAACTTGATTGGGGCCACTCCAAACTCGAGAGGACTTTCTTGTTCTCTGTATGGATCTGGATTGGAAAGGCTGGAGTTGAGGGAGTAGAAATTGCTTGCACTTGGACTCAGCCTCAGGGCTTCTTGCTCCTGGCCTCCAACACCTCCACCCTCCCCACCGCCCCACAGAGTCTAGCCTGTTCATGTGGGCAAGGTGTTGATGTTGCCTCAAAGGCCGGGTTATTAGAGAGACCCTGCCAACACCTCAGCAGTTCCACCCTGGAGACGGTCTGAAGACGGTTCCCATTGGATCCTTAGCTTCCATCTCTTACACTTTGAATGTGTCCGTCAAATTTTACCTGTTTAATACTTACCCCACAACTTCATAGGTTGTCGTCGGTGTCGGTGTTTGGAAGCGGGGCCTTGGGAAGGCAATTAAGATTAACTAAGTACACCACGATGTGTCTGCAGGTCATAGAAGAGGGAAGAGGGACCTGAGGTGGGAAACACTAGGTGGTAGAGATGTGAACAAAAAATACAGTTCGCAGTGAAATAAAGAAAAAATTATTACAGTAAAAGACACATTGGCATCAATCTTTCTTAAAATACTCTCACTCATTTCTGTCACACTTATCCCACGTTTCTTTCCACTTTGTGAAACAGTTCTGGAGGTCTTCTTGGGTGTCTTTTTGGGACTTCTGCAACGTCCTGAATCCACTCCAGATGTTTATGGCAATTTCTGTCCTACAAAACCATCATGGTGGGCGGGTGTGTCTGCGTCCATTGTATTCACAGTTCTGGTGTCACTGCCTAGTCACTGGAGTTAAAATGGCCACAAAAGGTGAATCCTTTGAATCACCCTCAGGTGGCGGAGCCAGAAGGTCCCACCAAATGTGAAGCAGGTGCGGACATCATGTTCTCAGCATTCCAACCTTGAGCTAAATAAATGTCTATTCTTTTTATATCACTCAGTCCGTGGCATTCCGTTTTAGCAACACAGAGTGAGACGTTCCCTACAGGTGTCTAGCTGGGGAAACAGCTTGTAGGGGGCCTGGAGCCTGGGGATCCCATAGCCCTGGGGCCCACTCCCCACCAGTGGGCCAAAGGCTGGTGGCTACATGCCACCTCCTGACGTCTCTGCAGGACCATCCTGAGGTAGTCAGAGTAACTCCAGTGATGCGGAGCCTCCACTGCTCATAGCAGCAATGCTTTTGTCCCAACTTTGTTGGTTTTCTTGCTTCTGTGCCTCCCTCCTCCCCTTTTTCTGTGCTTCCTGGGGTCATATTTGCATGAATTATTGACCCACCAATCTTTGTCGCAAAAGGTGCTAGGAAAATACCAAGCCAAGCCACTTACACTATGTGACTGAAGCCAGTTATCAAGAATATTGTTGCGCTTCTGTCCTCACCGCTCTATTGGGAAAAGCGTCCCTGTTCTGGGTGCACCTCCAGAGTGCAAGCTGCCTGTCTCACCCTCTGCCTATCCTCGGCCTGCACAGAGCAGCTCTTGACCTAGCAGGTGTCCAACTCCCATGCTGATTGGGTGGGGGCTGTCAGGGAGCCCCATCTACAAATGCTGGGTCTCCTGGTGGTAGTGTCAGGGGACCTCACAGCTCTCACCATGGCAGGAATCTGAGTGTGCAAGGTTTGTGAGTCATGATAAACAATGAATTGCCTGGAGACGGTGCTACTGACTGCCTGCCATCATTTTTGTTTTCAAATCCAAGAGAAAATCTCCAGGTTCATGATTCCCACAACCCCCCTCTACCTCTCTCTTTCTCAGTCAAATGGGTATTTTTAGATGCTGGCCACAAAGTGGTCTACCTTCCACTGGTCATCACACTCTCTGTGCCCGTCTGTTCTCTCATTCCCCTCCTCCCTCACTTCTTTCTCCATCCCTCTTTCTTTCCTTCCTTCAACCCTTTTCACCTTTCTGCCTCTTCCCCTTCACCCTTCTCTTCTTCTCTGCTGCCCTTTTTCCTTCCCACCTCTCTTGCCCCTTTGTCATCTGCCTTTTTCTTTCTCCTCTTTCCCTTCTTCAGCCCTTCCCTGCTCTCCATTTGCTTTCTCCCGCCCCTCCTTCTGCCTACAGAATCTCTCTCCCCTTCCCTCTCACTACCCCAGAAACTTCAATGGTCGGATGGTTGGTGCCTCTGGATTTCTCGGCACTCAGAAGGCTGCCTGCTTCCATCATAGGATGAGTCCCATCTTAACAATAGTAAAAAACATTTCCCCAGTTTCTCATCAAACACTTCCCCACCAGGGGAAGCACAAAGCAAGCTTGAAATTTTGAGGGCTGGTAGGACCTCCTAGGGACTTGTTTCTGAACAAAAAGCCAGAACCTCTTCTTGAGAATCAGAGCCAGTTAAAAAAAAAAAAAAGCCGTCTAACTTCCTTGCCAAGCCCTGCCTCCTCTCTCCTTCCCTTCCTCCCCCTCCTTAGCAAGGTCAAAGCTGCGGCGGTAGCACAGTCTGCATTCATTTAATATGTGGATGAGCAGAGAAGGGGCAACTTTCCTACGCATGCACTAAACATCTTAAACCACTTCAGGGGTTTGAGGAAACCCAGGTTGTATTTTGCCAAGCATGTTTCCCTTTCATTTTCATACCCAAGTGTATTCCAAAGGAAATGAAATCCACATGTTTCTGATCATTTGTACTTAAATCATCAAAATATTGCCTTTTAGGGGCTTTGTGTGTCAGGAAACCCTTTGAACCTTTTTCACAGCAGTGCTCACTGCCTGGTGGAAAGACAAACAGGAAGTAGTGATCTGTAGAGGGCACTCCCACTGACCCCAGAAGGGTCCAGGGAGTTTAGGTCATCCCCTTCTTCTGCAGGGGTGGAGGCTGGGGCCTGAGGATGGAGTGCATGGATGTGTGCACAGAGCCAAACATCTGGGCTCCATTCCTGCCAGTGTCATTGACTGGCTTTGGGATATTGGGTACAACCATTAAAGCTCTCAGGTCCTCAGACTCTGAAGTCCATGGGGCCTTCTAGAGAAGCAGTTTAGTTACAACACAGTGTAATATGGGAAGCATAAAGATGTAAAGCTTCTGAAGAGACATATCCACCCAAACATAGCATGTAGCCTTCATTCATTCTATGTTACCAACTATCGTTCTTTTGACTGGCACAAAAGAAAATCCTAAACAACAAAGAAAGCACTCAATGAATGAGTAGATTTAATGTGTAAAAGAGTCTTGGACTCCATTTGGAAAGATCCCCTAGGAGCAGCTTGATCCAGTTTTAAAGACTTGGCTATGCAAACTCTTCTGTGCTATTCATCTCTCTAAATCTTAGTTTCTTCATGCCAAAAACAGGGAAGAATAAAGCTGTCACCAAAAATTCCTGATGCAATCAACTGAGGTAAAGCTGGTGACTATGTGAAGCATGATAGATGACAAGAAGTAGGTCAAGCCCAACCGTGAACCCAATGCTGACACCAGATCTAGAATAAGAGGACTCACTCATGTAAAGGGCTGAAAGTGAGGCAGGGTGTCTTGTATAGAGATGAGAGTTGGGTGGAGGAAAATCATTTCTTTCTGTTCAAAATTTGTTCCTACCTTTTAAAAGTACATTACTTTGGAATTGATCTTTACTCCCCTGCCTATGGTCTGATGCTTTGTCTACCAGGTTGCCTGAGCTCTCCTACCAAAGTGCAGGAATGTAGCTCAAACCATGAAGTGCAAATGCTCTGCAACTTCAGCAGAGTCACTTGAGGTCTCTGAATGTCAATCCTTTGTCTTGTTATTTTTAGAAGAATGATGCCTATCTGTATTTTCCTTAAGGTATTGAGCAGGCCTACTGCTATAGTTTGGATCTAACGTGTCCCACAAAGGCCATGTGATAAAAACCTGGTCTTTAGCTTGACATGATGGAGAGATCATCAAGCCTGAAGAAGTAGGAGCTGGTGGAAGATTTAATGCTATCAGGGTCGTGCCCTTAAAGGGTATAGGAGGAGCCCACCTCCTAGCTTTCCTCCCTTTGTCACAGTCTTGCTGTACTGTGTGCTTCTTGCCCTGATGTGTTAACTTGTTCCAGACCCCAAAATAATAGTCACCAACTACAGACTGAAACCTCCAAAACTGTGAGCTGAAATAAACCTTTTGTCTTTATACATTAGTCGTCTCTGACATTTGTTTCACTAAAGAAAACCAGTTTAGAAAATGTAGCAAGAAAAGATATAGGCATGCTTTTGTCCTGTAAAAGCTCCTTTTGGAGATGAAAATAAGCAAGCAAACTGGATAAAAATAAATGGAAATCACTGGCAGTGGCTTCCAGGGACACGGAGTAGAGAAGGATCCTGAGGCTGGATCTGGACCCATCAAAAAATAAGGCTTATGATTGATTAGTGATGTCTGCCTGGGGCATAGAAGGTGGAAAAAGTGGTTTGACTGTCATGTACATGACATCTTTCTAGGTCCTTTCATCTCTTTGTGTAAAATATAGATGCTCAATTTCCCCAAGGGAAGCCAAATTCCTCCAGGCTAGAATGTTTTGCTTGCAGAGCTCATGCATAAGATTGGCAAACTGGTTTAAATGGGACATCTTCTAAATGTCACCTTCCATGGAGAAATGGAAAATTTATTTCTGCTCAGCAGCAAAGAGTCTCCTTATGTATGTATTGATTTATTGAATTCTGAACATTATTGTAAAGATTAAATCACTTAATAAATGTGTACTGTTAGTGTAAGTCTCCCATAGACAGTGGTTGCATAAGCTCTTACTGCAATGGGATGTAGTCTCTGCAGCTATGTGTGTGTCTCCTTTAGGATTGTGTAGGGCTCAAAATATGAAGCTCCAGGACACCTTCCATTGGAGTTTTACACAGGACAGCTGATGTCTGTTTCCTTAAGCTCTGAGAACCTAAGATCCTTCAAGTGGTTTGGCAAAGAATCTCTGCTTTTGTCTCAAAGACATGCACAGTACACATACATAGATATCCTTGCCGGTGTGAACTTCTTTTGCTAGGAAGACTAGATGCACACCAGGGGACAGAGTTACCTGAAAGAGGATTGTCTATGGCTTTATCCTAGAGTGCTTCTATCTCATAGTCTGAAACACAGCCCAGGCCAAATGGGGTTTTGCTGCACATTTGTCCACATGGACCAGTTTCAAAATAATTGTGGAAGAGGAGCTCCAAGGAGAGCACGCTGTACAAGCAGCTCCTGAGAATTCTCAGGCCAACCATCAGCACTTTTTCCTGGCTAGTCACCCTCTAGACAGTGGGTTGCTTGTGGCCTGAGTGCACTTTGGTCTAGACTGAGGGTTATGAGTCTGCATTGGGGAAGCTTTGTGGGGAGTGACTGCCACATGCAAGTGCCTGGGTGCTCTTCTCACAGTAGTGGAGGTTGGAGAGAGGCTGGAGCTGTTTGCTAACCTGACTCTCTCTGACCTTGGCCTTGCTGTTTTCTTCTTAAATCCAGGCTACAGGGAGAGCTTATCCTTTTGCCAGCTTGTGTTGTCAATTCTAGCAAAGACACACACCCCACCTACAGAGGAAACACTCATGCTCGCAAGAGCAGATAGGCCCAAAGAGCCAACAAGATGGACACCAACCCTACAGGGTGAAGAGACAGAGTGGAGAAGGAAATTGCTGCCATTTTATGGTGGTCAGAAAAGTCCTAGGGTGCTTCCGGTGCAAGTCGAGCCATTGCCAGTGAAACTTATTTTCATACAGCAGCTAGACCGCTGTCCTACAGAAATTACTCCTTATTCCTCACCTTTTTCCTTTACTCCTGCCTTTTCCTTCCTTCCTTTCCACCTTCCTTCCTACCTTCTTTCCTTCCTTCCTTCCTTCCTTCCTTCCTTCCTTCCTTCCTTCCTTCCTTCCTTCCTTCCTTCTCTTGTTCTTGTCCTTCTTCTTCCTCCTCCTCTTCCTCTTCTTCTTCCACTCTCCTCTGTCTCTGTCTCTCTGTCTCTCTCTGTCTCTCTCTCCATGCTGGTGCCCCCAAACATCCTTCTGAAACCCAAGTGAGTACCAACATGAGCTCCTCTTTAGTTCTTTATTTGTACCCTCAGAACAGGTGACTTCCAAAGGTGAGACGAGGCCTTACGGGGCTTTAACCCTGGCTGTTTTCCAGGGAGAGAGTGGCTTTTTGGCTATATGCTTCCCTCTCTAACCTAACACCCCCTCAAATTAGGCTCCCTCATTTTACAGCTCAAAGCATCCTAGGGCTCATAGTAAGCTTAAGAAACTGAAGTGCAGGAATGGGGCCTTGTTTTATTGGGTCACAAATGAATCACTTGTCAGGAAAAGGCAAAGTTATAAAACAATAGGTTATATTTCCCTCACCACTTACAGTCCCCACCCAACAGCAAGAAACAAGGATTATTGGAGGAGAAATGAGAGTCTTGTGTCAGAGCTGCATGGAACAGCACTGGATAACTCCCAACTTTCCAAACAGTCACAGCTGAGTTTACACTGCTAAATGGAATGGATATATACAAATAATTCTGTTAATTGGAACAGAAAATTCCCTTGCACTTCTTTGTTGGCCCCGCACTCTTCCCACCTTCTATTGTGGTTGGTTGTGAATGCACGGGGCTCCTGTGAGGAGGCACCATCTCTCTATTCCCATGGTCACTTTGACGTCATGGGGTGGGTCTGCTCACTACCTCAGGGAGTGTGTAGGTAACCCAGAGTTTATATTCTGTTTTGGATCAGATGCCCAAATAACTATCATGGGCTGAATTGTATAAGGACCTTGGCTTTTGATAATTGCGCTATGTAAAATTCTATGAAAGAAGCTAACATAACTGTTTGGCATCGTGGCTTTGTTTTTAATTTGAAGGACTCTGGGAAGGAAAATTTTGAGGTTGCTCTTTTCTTTACTCTGGCTAACAGCACTGTGGAAGGCCTCACTGCCCAGGTGTGGACTTGAGAACAAGAGGAATTCCTGAGCTAGGCAGCTTCAGGCATTCTACGCTCTGGGGAATGCTATTGGTGGCAATGTTTTAATCATCTCTCTTTCCCAGGATGAATAGATGTCTGTGGTAGGAATTCCCTTGGGAAAGAACACTGCCAGTATTAAGGTATCTCCCAGGGGAAGAGACCTTCACAGTGTTGAGAGGGGCTTCCAGGGCAAAGGAGGCCAAGGATGGGCTCTGTTCATGAGCCTCACAAGGGTGGTCCCAAAGGCTGAGTTCTGAGCTAAGATAACATCTATGAGCTGAAGAATGGCAGTTGAAGGGGGTTAGGCTTAAAACAGAAACTTCTAGCACTATAAAGCCTTCCTCTAGTTGTCAAGAACCCAGGAGAAAATGCCAAGAGGTGTAATCTCAGCTGCTACCACAGCTGAGATTTACACACTATAAATTTTAAATAATAACAACAAAAACAAACCATAATCTTCCACAGACACTCTGGCTTCATAATAAATTATAGGCTCCTCCCTTTTTAAGTAATTCTTTGATGTGTCCAATAAGTGTCCCTCAAGTCAAGCAAGAAGTGGTGGAAGTTAGATACTGAGGCTGTGTTGAAAATTGAGGCTGCTTTGTCTTGTCATGTTCTAATCAATTATCCAACAGCCTAGTTTCTTACAAACTACATCTCTTGTGCCATAAGGAATGGATCCAAAGAATTTGTGCATACTTATGTTCCATGCGTACAACTCTTCATACCATGACACCATACACAGGGACGGAAGATGGTCACCCATCTTGAATGTTCCATCATAAGTGTTCCTTATCAGGGAACCAAGGGCAGCACTCTAATCATCAAACAAGGTGGATGCTTAGAGATCTTCAGTAGTTGCTGAGTCCCTACAGTGACATGACTTGGAAAGTCTTCTCTAGAAGGAAATGTTCTGTTCTCTTCACCCATCGTATAGATTCCTCTTGATCAAGAGGAAAAACTTTAATTATGTCCCATATAATCATGATCCCTAGCTCTATCTAAGCCAACACTTGTAATTAACACTCAATTTTAGTGAAATAGAGGACTGTATATTATAGAACCTTTCCCAATAGTTTATAAGGCTCAGGTAATTTAGAGATATATATTAGCCCTTCCTATGATTTCAGTTTTCTCATCTATAGAAATACACAGTAGCTCTGTCCAAGCCCTGGAGATTTGTGGAGAGCTAATAGAATTTTCCTCCATCACAGAAAAGAAAAGGGATCTAGTTGGGCTTGGGAGCCAGAGACAGTTTGAAATCAAGTGTGCTTCCTTCAAATATCTTTTCTTAAACAACCCAGCATTCATGGAGCAGTGATTCAGAAGATTCATCCCACCCTCACTCTTCAACTTATTCATTGATTGTCAAAGCAATTAAAAATTAGAATAAGAGAGATACAAGCTCTGAGAAGGATCCTGTCACTCTATTGCCCTGTACTTTGGGAAGTACAAACACAGGTACATTTTGTGGTCACAGATCTGCCCAGTGCTCAGAAGGTCATTGGGCAGAGGACCCAGGAGAGGAATGGTGATGCTGGAGGGGGACATGGCACAGGGACTAAAGGACCAGAAGAGCAACGTCCTGCTCCAGGTTCGGGGCATTGGATCTACTGAGAAACACATAGATTCCTGTTGCAGTTCTCATTAGCTTATTTCACTGGCTCTGGAACTCTTCAACTTTCCATTTTAGAACAGTTTCAAAACTTTTGGCTACCATTTGATGCCAAAATCTTCCATCTTTTTTTCAAACTTCCATTTAAAGTAGCAACAGCAACAACGAAATTGCTCTAAGGACAAATGTCCCGCCTTACACCAGCCACTCCCGTCCTTTCCCCATGGACAAACAAACATGTATGCATGCATGTGGGAAATGAGGACCATGACATTGTCATTCACTCCAGAGGTTTCCAAATTTTGGCAGCGGAGGTCATCTCTGGAGGAACTCTACCATGTCAAACAGCTCAATGTGAAAGTGCTTTCTCCCCTTGCCCTGGCTGTCCTCTGGTCTTGCTGTGTCTGCTGTCTGCCTCTTCTTGCCTCCACCACTGGAAGGTCAGCTCCATAAGTGGAGCGAACCTTGTCTTTTAGTCCACTGCTAATAGGCTCTCAGTAGATGCAGGATAAAGACTGAGGAAATCATAATCGTAGTCATAAAGGCTTTTGATGTTACTTTTTGGTTACTGTGACAAAATAAGAGAAAGAAAATCAACCTGAAGAAAGGTTTCTTTTGACTCATAATTTTCAAGTTCTTAGTCTACTAGTAGCTAGCTCCATTTCTCCTGGCTCAAGAGAAATGTGGAAGAAGGGTGTGTCAGAACAAAGAGATGCATCCCAAGGGGACCAGGAACAGAGAGAGTGAATGAGTAAGAGCAGAAAGATGATGGCCCCAGCACCAACATAACCTTGAAGAGCACGCACCAGAGACTGAATTCTTCAGATCAGACTCCACCTCCTGAAGCTTCCATCACTTCCCAACAGCACCAGCATCTGGGGACCAGCCCTTCCATGCATGAAATTTTGAGAGGTATTCCAGCTCCAAATCACAACACACTTAAACAATGTTGGCTGTAGGACACAGTATAACTAAAAAGTGCCACCTGCCCCTGAGTTAGAATCCTTTAAGTATGGGATCACCCTTTGGACTGACAATTGGCCTCCAGGAGCTGAAAGCCCTTAGCTGTCTACTCGGGGAGTATGAACTCTGGGGACACAAAGGCGAAGGGAGGGTTCTGGGCCAGCTTCACTTCCAGGTGACTGAGTCTGCCAGTGTGGCTCTGGCTCATTCCAAGCCCTTCTGAGTGCATAGTGTTCTTTTATCCTCATGTGAAAAAGATAAATGTTAAGTCCAGGGCTGGCCATGGCACAGAGACTCAGTAGGTGACATCCCCTGTCCCTCTCCTTGCTGAAATAGCATTCTAAGGCTCTTCTTTCATTCCATGGAGCATCACTCCTTTCCTAGAGGCAGCTGCAGTACCAAGAGCTGGCACCTGAACAGATGAGTTGGTTCAATCTGATTTTTTGCCTTGGGAATATGAAGTCAAAAACATGAAAACTGCTGAGTGTATAGAATGTTCAGAGGGAGGATTTTTGAGGTGGAATACATTATAAAGCAGTTTTTGGTGCTAATTATAATTGAAATCAGTGACTTCAAGGGAATAAGGACAAGTCCCCAAAGATTATGCAGAGACAGAGGGAGATCTAATAAGGAAAGGGATGTTGTACCATGGGAATGAGTCCATCATGAGCCACCAAGGGCAGATGGTAAGAGCCTAGGGGTTGGAATGAGGCTGATTCATTGCACACAGTCCCAGCTGGGCAGGGCAATAGTGCTTCTGTCCGGCTAAGGAGGAAAAATATATACAAATGAGCCAACAGTCAGGCCTCCTGGTCTACCTCCTGGGAAGGTTAGAAAGGGTTGGTGGGAAGAACAGAATCACGACAGGCCTGGGCTCACTGGGCAGAATGTTGAAATCAAGGGAAGAGTTACATGGAACCTGCACAGCAGTGAGTTTGCAGGTCCAAATGCAACAGAACTTTTTAAATCAACTTGGAGCATCTGATACATCCCCTGGTCACGTCTCTTCTAAAATGAACTATGCCTGGGAGGACCTGACACTTTTTTTTTTTCCTTTGACTGTCTGGATGAATTGGCCTGAAAAAAAGTTGTCTAGACTTCTAGGGCTGGGCCCTGCTAGGAATTTCCTTATAGAGCAAGGAATAAAGAAATGAGATTCAGGGCATGGTGGAGTGGAAGCTCAAAGTATACTAGAAGGTAAGCCTGGACCATGAGAAGCCAAGACAAGCTATAGAAAGAATGAAAAAAAAAATGCGGAGATCAAACCATGCAAAGATGGGGAAGCACTTAGTGATGCAGATAAGGCTGATACTAAAAAATTAAGTAACGTGTTAAATTTTAAGTCTTGGCTGTATGGATTCACACTTTGTTTCCTTAACTACCATATCATCTGTTGGTGAAAGATAGCAGAACAGAACTAGATGTGCTGCAGACAACAATAGTCCAGCTAGTGATGGCCCATGTTTACCAGTAGCTAATGCATAGCAGGCAACCATGGAAGCAACTGTGGTGCTAATTTTCTCAACAGTCCTCCTGGGAATGATGCTTTTATTATAGAATCGGTTATGCATGTGAGGAAACTGAGGCAAAAAGCCAAGAAGGGAGGAGAAAAGAAAGGAAACTGCCTATGTAGTTATTTATGGTCCTATAGACAATAAGTAGAGGGCACAAAATTCAAACTCAGCCAGTGTAAAACCCAAGGGGTGCACTTGTAGGTATTAACCTGAGCAGTCTGAAATTGTCTATAACCGAACAGCACTACTGCAACCTAAAATGTCTCCTTATTGTTTTAATCAAAGGTCAAAAAAAAAAAATCCTTAATATACAATGACTTTGTTCACTAAGAAAGTGCCTTTCAGGTGCTTCTTAAGGCACTCTTCACGGTCTGGCAAAGCCACTGTGATTTATACAAAGCAACATATCCCAGGAAGAAGCTCCCCTTCTTTCTCTGCAGTGGTCACCCCAAAGGTATCTGCAGCCCACACTTCACAGTGCTGGAGGTCTACAACCTCCATGGCTCCTCTGGGACACAGAGGAGGTGGAGAGCCACAAGACTTGCGTGTGGCCCTGCCACATGTGGCGCACCAATCTTCTGACATGTCACCCATGGCAGGCACTGCCAACTGGCAGGACAGCTGCTGCCCACCTCAAAGGCCAATGGCTTCCTCTTCCCAGGTGGAGGAACAATCGCTGTCTCTCTAGCTGCTTTCCACAGGTAGCCTAGGAACCTGGCAGGTTTGATTCTCAGCAGCCCAGGTTGGTGTAAAATTAGGGGAAAAGGTCGGCTTTAGCTTCGGCTGCTGTTTTACATCCTACATATGCGCCCTACAAAAGGAAATAAGAATTGTCCGGTTTATTTTTTGAAATGAGTTACCGTGGTGATAAAGCCAAGTGCAAAACCAAGAATTGATTTCTCTCCCAACAGAACACTCAATAAGCTCTGACCACCGCTCAGGCTCTGCTTGTTGCCACCAGAAGCACCAGTCTGACAGTCAGTGCTCATTGAAGAATTCTCCCCTTTCTTCCCAGTCTCCTCCTTCTGGTTCTCTAAAGTGTCCATGGGGGATGACTTTCCTCTCTTGGAAGGGACAAATGAACTTTGGTGTTACCGAGATTACATGTTGCAAAGATAGGTCCCAGGGCAGTGTTCATAATACACATGTCATGTTATATAATGAATATCACATAAATTGTATATTATGCACACTATACAATATATCATAAACATGCACATATGTGTATATATAATGTTTGTTACTATAATGATTTTTCTGTCCCTGGGATATGTGGGAGTAAGAGAAGGTTGGGATCAGACTCTCCTTTTTTGCTCCTTCAGATTCCATGAAAAAGACTGTTTCTCATTTCTCAGGAAAAAAGGAAAATGCCTATGGAATTCTCTGCTTTTTGTCCAAAGCAATAAAAAGGCAGATGACACCCTCTGGCCAGAGTGTCACTAAGGACCTGCCTGGCATCTCCCGTAGTGCAGAGGAGTTGTGACCTTGCAGGGCTGGTGGCTTCTGGCATCCTTGCAGTCCTGGATGTGCTGCACAACCCTAAATAACCCCGCTTCTGTGCCTTCTGACACAGAGAGTGTTTCCCTGATGAATTACCTATGCGCAGATAATCAAATAAATCTCTGTCTCGCTACCTGCAGTCGGGTTGCCCTGCAAAGTTTCACAGGTCATAGCACAGATCAAATTAAGGTCCAGGATCATGGATGGGCGAGATGGACAGCTCAGCCCTGGCTCTCGGGGGCCCCCTGACATACACAGTGTGTTCTCCTGGCCTGAGCAGCTGTGGGGGGATGTATTGATAACTGATTGTGGGAACCAGATGAACATCCCGGCAGCAGGGAGGGATCCAGAGAGGGTCATGGAGAGAGAAGAAATGTGGATACCAACCAGCTTCCTCTGGTTATGCGGAGCATTTTGCACACCCCAATTCCACTCATCAGATAGGGGCAGAACCAGGAGCTGCCCGGTGTTTGCCCCATCCCAAGATAGCAGTGGCTGCTGCCTCTCCTCCCTTCCCCGACAGAGAATGTGATCGCAAATCGGGAACCAGATGGCCGTCTTTATGTTTCTTTTTTTCTTTCTTCTTCTTCCTTTTTTTACTGCAATACTAAAGCCACCATAAAAAAGCAAAGTTGAACAGACAGAGCTAATAATATAATCATTCAAAACACCTGCAAACAGTGCAGATGGGCAATTTCTGTCTGCAGAATCATCGGTGAAAGACCGCCTCCCCATATGGGCAGTTCCAGAAGCTCAGCTTTGCCCGGCTCTGTCCCTTACCTTAAGAAAACCTGCACAGAGCATATGCAGGCTTTTTATAGTTGAGCTGAAGAATGGGTAGCTGATTATTTATGTCCTTCTGGTATGTCTTAGAGTCAGGCAACCTGCAAAGGATCCAGCCACGCGGGCTCTCCAGGTGTAGAGAGACCCAGGAGGAGGTCAGGGACTAAGAGCTTCAGCACATTTCCAGACTGGGCACAAAAAAAAAAAAAAAGGCTATTGCCAGAGAATGACTCCATCACTATCTCTTTCCCGATTTCTTGAAATAAACACCTTAAAAAGCCAACAGTCCTGCTTTTTATTTCTCCCTAAAAGCAGCAAAATGTGAATTCGTAGGGAAAGCAGAAAAAAAGTACTATGCAAAGCCTTGCTTTCTCACATGTCTCCAGGCTCCCTTGCTCCATACCGCCAGCCTCCTGCCACGGAACTCAATTCCGAGGAAGGAAAAGAGGGCTCGAGTGCTGTTGTGCAAGGCAGGCCACACGCCCCTGTAGGGTCAGTCCTGAGGAACGGCTCCTCCCCCACCTCCACCCATATACCAGAGGGGAAACTCAGGCTTAAAAGAGAAAGCTAAATTTTTCTGTTTGGGTGCACAGCCAGGACCCATGACCCCAGGTGGAGCTGCGCACTGGCCTTTCTCACTGCAGTCCCATGCTCCTCCCTCCTTTTCTCCATTGCTCTATGCATGACTTGGTGCCTGCCCTCAGAGTGTCACATTTTCTGCCACTGAACACAGGTGGGTGGATGAGTCAGTGACAAGAACGAAAGGTAAAGCTCACCCTCCCACCAAAGAGAGGCAGCAGAAGGAGTAGCTTTCACCATGACAGGAAAGTCATTTAGGCTGGGGAGATGGCTCAGTGGAATAAGCACGTCTCTGGCAAATGCAGGGTTCTAAGTTCAATCCCTGGAACAGAAAAAAAAAAAAAAAAAAAAAAAGAAGTCATTCAGCTATTCATGCCAGAGTAAGTGACTCTTCGGGTCAGGCACTCCTGGGAGGGTGAGGGAAGATCACAGGCTACTGGGCACAGTGTTTGAATGATGCGATGCAGGGGCAGCGCCTGAGATGCAGGCAGGGTTCAAGAGCACGTGCTGCTGAATAAAATCAAAGAAGGCTTTCTATAAGCGGCAGCGCAGGAGTGTTTCCTTTTTACTGGCATGTAGAGGTGAGGAGTGATCAGCTTTCTTGTCCCCATCATTACCTTTGCTGCCAGGGCCGAAGCCATCATTATGTTTTACTTTTCCTTATAAACTATATCCAATCACCTGTCTACTAATTCCTTCCCCCATCCACTTTCCACAGTGCCAGCATAATGATCAATTTAAAGAATAAGATGAGTATCCCTTACATAAAATTTATCAGTAATGTCCCTTGGCTCTTACTATAGCTACTAAAGTTCTTATGATGGAATTATTTAACACTACAACTGACTAAGGTAACAGACTCAATTCATATTAAGAGTGACTTAAACAACAAAATCATTTATGATCTAAAATACAAGTCAAGAAATAAAAATGTCTAGGGCCAGCCAAATAGTTCAGCAGATTAAAGCTCCTGCTTAGGCAAACTCGAGGGCCGGGGGTCCATCCCCCGGCCACACATTAGTGTGCACAAATAATCCCAGCACTTGGGAGGTGTAAACAAGAGGATCAGTATGAATCTGATCTACACAGTGAGACCTTGTAGACACTGTCCTAAAATACAAAAGAAAGAAAGAAAGAAAGAAAGAAAGAAAGAAAGAAAGAAAGAAAGAAAGAAAGAAAGAGAAAGAAAGAAAGAAAGAAAGAAAGAAAGAAAGAAAGAAAGAAAGAAAGAAAGAAAGAAAGAAAGAAAGAAAGAAAGAAAGAAAGAAAGAAAAGGAAGGCAGGAAGGAAGGAAGGAAGGAAGGAAGGAAGGAAGGAAGGAAGGAAGGAAGGAAGGAAGGAAGGAAGGAAGAAAGAAAGACGTCTGAATTTAGTTTGGTTGGTCACTAGCATCAGGGACGTAGCTCCTTCTAGCTTTCTTGACATCCTTAAAATTGTCTTTTCTAGGGCCAGGGAGATGGCTCAGTAGAATATGTGCTCACCTGGCAAACACAAGGGCCTGAGTTCAATCCCTGGATCCACAAAAAAAAAAAAAAAAAAAAAAAAAAAAAAATGTCTTTTCCTTCTGTGCCGAACTTGCAAGGGAAAGATGCCTGTATGGAAGCCTAGATCCTTCTTTTACACAGCAGTGCTTAGGGCCCAAAGATGCAAATTCCTTCTCTGCCCCCTTTTCAAGTTTAAAAATTTCAGAACGCCTCAATGCCAGCCCCTACACTCACATCCCTGAGGCCAGCATTTGTTCTTCTGCTTATCCCCTAAGATATTCAAGGTAAGAAGAATAGAATTTTGTTACCAGTTATGCTATGGAGGATTCATCCCCTGGGATCGAGGTTGAGTCTAATTCACCCTCAATCTCAAGGCTGCCTCCTTGCGGAGAAAAATTAAGGTTTCATTAAAAAGAGGGAACAGGAGGAAGTATAAATCTTTAGTCAACCAACAATGTCTGCTCCTTCTTCCAGCAATCCCAGCTCCATTTTCTTCCACTTCTGATATCCTTTCCTAGGGTCGTGAGCTTCCTTTCTCTGTAGCTATCTGTTATAGTTTGTGTACAGGTGTTCCCCAAAGCCCCAAGAAGTCTGGAATTGGTGATTGACTGTTGTGGGTGTGGGTGCTGCACCTGCCCCGGGACAGGAAATTTCATTACAACATATGGAGGGTAGAGAGACCCCCTAGCTGCCTGAGCTGCTGCTGCTCCCTTTTCTCTTGCTCTTCGCGTCTGCCTTGCAAGGTTGCCCTCCTCTGCCTTGGAGCCGGCTGAGCATGGACTGAAACCTCTAGTCAGTGTGAGCTAAATATACCTTTCCTGCCTTCATTTGAAATTTCAGGTATTTGTCCCAGCAGTGAGAGAAGTCAAGGAGACAGTCTCTCCATTTGAAATACAAAGTAAGAGCAGAGCTTTGAGTTAGGTCTTCCGTCATGGGTAATCACAAGATTGAGAGGCTGTCACCAAGGCTCATTCATTTGCTAACTGTGCATGTGCAAATGTAGGTATAGGTGTGTGTGTGTGTGTGTGTGTGTGTGTGAGTGAGTGTGTATTCTTACCTTTCTTTTTCTTTTGGTCAGGGGCAGCTCAGCCTGCCCTGAGGGTGGGGCTGGAACAGCATGAGGAATTGAACCCAGTCTCCTGTGGCTGCCTAAGCTTGCCTGAGCAGGTGCATTAGACCACAGAGCTATCTCGCGAGCCCCTCCCTTACCTTTCAATGAGCCACTTTTAAAGATACTATCATTGAGGCATGATTTGTATATTGTGATATATCTAGTTGTTAAGTGTTTAATGTGATAAAATTTGATGAATGCATATGTCCATATAGCCTATATCCTGATGAAAATGATTTCCATGTCCCTGGAAAAACTCTTCATGTACCTTCCAGCCAAGTCGCACTCAACTCTTTCTCTAGGCAAGTCCTACTATATTGTTTTTTAAAATCAGATTGCTTTTGCCTTTTCTAGAACACAATTTAAGTGGAATCATATCACGTTCATTGTGTTGTGATTGGCTTCTCTTACACAGGGTAGTTGTCACAGAGATCTACCTATGTCACTGGGGCATCAGTAGCTGATTCTTTCTTTCACCAGGCAGTGTGAAATCAATGTACACAGTTTGCTTAATCATCCCTATCTTGGTAGTATTTAGGTTGGTCCAAATATACAAATAACATTCATTTGATACGGGTCTCACTATGCAGTTCAGACTCATAGTGATCCTCCTGTCTCAGCCTTCCCAGTGGTGAGCTAACAACCATCCACCACCACACCCAGTTTCTAGTCCTGCAGAGCATGCCTATGGTTTCAGGGCCAGTGTGGTGTGTGGTACCAAGGATCAAACTCTTTGTGCTAGTCAGACAGGCACTTAGACCACTGAAGTATCTCCCAAACCCTAAGGCTGAGTATTTCTGCTACAAACATCAGTGTACAACTCTGGATAAATATTTCACAGCAAAAGTGGTTCATCCTTCATATGTATACCTCCAAAGCATTTCCTTAAATCACCTGTCATTTTATGCTTCAGCAGCAGCAGAGGAGAGATTGGCTGTTTCATGTCCTTGCCAATATCTGTATTCCTGGACTTCTAATTTTAGCCATATGAGTGTGTATCAAATGGTATTTCACTGTTTTGTTAATTTACATTTGAGCAATGATTACTAATATTGAGCACTTTATGTGAATATTAACCTTAAGGCAGCCTGAGCCAACACCCCCCCCCCAAAAAAAATCCTTTTCATGTGAATGTAAGTGACCATGTCTTCATATGTGAAGCATTTTTAAAAATTAAACTATCTCCTGACTGGACAATACAATGAATGATAGGAATGCTGTATTTGTCACATTCCTACTAGTGGGACAAAATGGCACAATACCTACAACTTAATGCAGGAGGGGTTTCTTGGATTACAGTTTCAGGGGGTTCAATCCTCAGGCAGCTGGTTCCAAGGCAGAGACTCCATGGTAGAAGGATGTGGAAGCGTGAAATGGATCAAACGGTGTTGGCTGGGTGCAGAG
Organism: Ctenomys sociabilis; assembly: GCA_004027165.1. Taxonomy (NCBI): domain Eukaryota; kingdom Metazoa; phylum Chordata; class Mammalia; order Rodentia; family Ctenomyidae; genus Ctenomys; species Ctenomys sociabilis. The sequence continues at coordinate 31,413 of PVKA01024864.1, forward strand.
AAAGAAGGATGGAGCCGGCTGGGCCGCTGTACCCTTCTAGGCCCTGCTCTAGGGATGTGCCTGGAACTAGCCCCCACTTCCTTACAGTGTGTTCAGCTCTGAGGAGATCATGGGGGGAACCCACTCATGAGCACATTGCCTCACGACCTAATCACCTTCCGAATACCCCACTTCTGAAGGGATGGGACACAGGGATATTTTAGATCAGAACCCATAAAAATGTTACTAATATTATACTATGCATGTTGTTAATAATATTAATAAAATTAGAAGATTTTTAATTCATTGTTAAAGAATATAAAATAATGATAGAAGAAAAGAACAGCACTAGAAATGACGCAAAATTTCAGTGAACAAAATGTCGGTGTTGTGTTTCTTTAATGTATTTGGTACAAGGTCTCAGTACACAGTTCAGACTCTAGTGATCCTCTGGTTAGAAGCCTCCCCAGCACTTGGGAGCATGCCCGGGGGTGTAACCAGTGGGACGTGTGGTGCTGAGGATCGAACCCTGTTCCTATGCTTGTCTAAGCAGGCGCTTAGTCTTCTGAGCTATCTTGCCAGCCTTTAAACAATGACTTTTTATATACTCCACAGACAAGATTTTTGGCAGATTCATAGATTGTATATTCTCCCAGGTTGAGTCCATTTTCTGAGCTCCCCCCACACACAAAAAAAATGTTCCTTTTTGTCTAAGATTTTGAATTTGGCAGGACTTTTTTTTGGCTTGCTCAGGCTGCCTTAAGAATGGGTCTGGTAAGGCAATGTGGAGCTGGGGATCAAACTGTGGCATCCTGCGCCTGACTGCATTTGCATAAGTAGGCACTTAAACACCTGAGCTAACGGGCAGGTCCCCACCAAGATTTTGAATTTGGAACCATAACATATAAAGTATTCTTTATTATTTACATCTCAAACAATCTGTAGTTGTACCTGTTTTCCCAGTCACAAAATTATTCATCGCGGTTCACTTTTCACTTGCTCAGTCTTGCCAAAGTGTTATCTGCATTTGTATAGTGTTATCTTAAAAATAACCCAAAACCATAAGATTTATGTTCTTTATTATTTCACTGTTTTCTGTTTCATTAGTTTTTTCTTACCTTTATTAGTTTCTTATTTTCACAGTCTTTGATTTATCTGTTGTTTCTATTGTTCATTTTTTTTTCTTTCTCAATATGAAGCCTACTTCATAATTTTTCAGGCTTCTTTGTTCTAGAACAAATATTTATGAATATAGGTCCTGCTTTAAGAATTGCTTTGCCATGTAGAAGTTTCATTGTTTTTTAAATTTTAAATGTTTTCAAACTTTCAATATTTTTTGACACATGAATTATTTAGACATACAAATTTTCCTTCTAAGGTTCTGGAAGAAATTTTTAAAATTAAAACTTATTTTTGTTATTAATTTTAAACACATATCTTTGTAGTCAAAGCATGTTGTTTTGATGATATTAAAGATTGGCATCTTTTGAGATGAGTTAAATGTGGGCTGTTTGCTTACTATTTCTTTGTGAAAATAACTTCTGTTCTATTATTTTTATTACACATTGTCTGTATATATGTGTCTACTGAACAAATTTATCAACTATATTCTAATAATATATATTCATAATTTTTTTGGTCTTTGTAATTATTGAGTATTGCATTAGACATAACCTCCTCTAAAAAGTCTTTCACATATTTGTATGTGGGAAGTTGTTAAGTAATGACAGCAAAATGAACTGTTTTTCATTTATGTAAGGTTGTTCAACTTCCTTTTAGAAAAGATTATCACAGTTGCCCTATCATGGGACATCCTGAGGAGTTTGGTCCATGAGAAATTGAGTTTAGCCTCTGTTAGCAAAAGTTGGAAAACCTGTTAGGTGCAGCATAATTTCTTATAGACAATTACAAGAGAATTTTTAGATTGGTCATTAGACCAACTTCTGGTCTTTACATATCATTTGCATTTAAATACACATTTAATGATGTGATAACTTGGTCAGCAGTTGTCTGGTTAGTCGAGCAAGTACTTGTTTTTTTTTTAGTTAATATATTTTTTAAAATTTTTATTTTTGTTTTATTGAAGTACAAATATCAATGAGATAGTTTTAAGATACCTTGACAAGATGGATTTGATAAATTAATACACTGCAAATTGTTTTCATAATGTTTTGGTATCATAGAAGGTGCATACATGATATTATACTTACGGACATTATTATACCCTATGTCTCTTATCAGTAAATAGAGTGTAGCTCTTTGCATATCTTATTTTTTATACCTGA
>PVKA01024865.1:0-33673 GCA_004027165.1 Ctenomys sociabilis
CTCTCCTCTCTCCTCTCTCTTTCCTGTCTCCTCTCTCCTCTCTCTTCCTTCTCTCCTCTCTCTCTCTCTCTCTCTCTCTTCTCTTCTCTTCTCTTCTCTTCTCTCATCTCTCCTCTTTCTCTCCTCTCCTCTCTTTTCCTTTCTTCTCTCTTTCCTCTCCTCTCTCCTCTCTCTTTCCTGTCTCCTCTCTCCTCTCTCTCCTCTCTCTTCCTTCTCTCCTCTCTCTCTCTCTCTCTCTCTCTCACACACACACACTGAAAGCTGCACATGATCACAGAGAAGAGCAAAGCAACCCCCCTCAGCCTGGGTTGGGCAGACAGGAGCTCTCCAGTGTCCTCTGCGCTGAGCACAGGAGCTAAGCCTGCTAAATAAAGTCACATGCAGGCTACAGGGGCCTCAAGTTGCAGGTGGAGTAGAGAGAGGGTGCTCTGAGCTGGACCCTGGACCCTGGACCCCTGCCCCCACACCAGGCAGGCCTAGGGATGGCAGCCGTACTGGCCGAGTGCTCACCATGTTCCGGGGGTTGGACATGAGGAAGTGCTGTGCCACGTGGGCCGGCAGGAGGTTGAAGAGGATCCTCTTGTTGTCCAGCTTCACCCTCTCCATGTCGTCCCGCTCCTCTTCTGCCTGGGGGTGGGAGGGTGCTAAGTCCCCCTGCAGCAGCACCCCACCCTGGGTGCTGTGGGCCCTTACCCGGGCATCCTTCTCCCCAGCATGATGAGGGCCAGGGCCACCTCACAGGAACCAGAGTCCCTGGACAGCTGCCCAAGTCACTACTCTAACCCAGAGGTAGCCTGAGCAGGTGGGCCTGATCTCCACACTGAGCTCAAGACCAGCCTGAGCAGACAAACACCAAAAATGAAAGAGAACGGCTCCCTCACATCCAGGGCCCACCATAGTGAGGCAGACCCCATGGGGGTCTTCCGGAGGCTCACGCCCACCTCCATGGGCCCCAGAGCATCACCTGGAGCCTCGCAGCTTCCACGAGAGCCCACATCTCTCCAGCATGGAGACCAGACGCTGCAGGGACCCAGAATCTGAGGGCACAGCAGGGAACGGCAGGAGCAGCCCAGGCCCTGCCTCTGCACCAGCAGCTGATGGGAGACACACAGGGACTGCCAGGTTCACAAGCCCCAGAGGCCAGGAGGGGCTCGCTCCTCAGACACAGGGCTGTGTTTGCATTTACACGTGCTGAATTCCTCGGTGTCCCTTCCACAAACCTGACTCACAAAAGGAACACAGCTGGAAAACAGTGTCCCAGGCACTAGATTCCCGCGTGTAGGAGATAACACAGCAGGGTCCTCCCTGAAGGCCCAAAGCCAAGGTCACCAAGGACACAGGGACCTGTGTCCCACCTGGGGACGAGGGATGTGAATGCCAGCTGCTCCTCTCTCTCTGCTGCTACAGTATCTTTGTATAAAATGAGCCCAAACTGCCCGGTATGGCCTAAAAGGGGAAGTCTGCTGAGGGTGAGGCTTTAGGACAAGCTACAGTCCCCGAAGGGCGCAAGGCCGGGGCATGCTGGGTGTCCTCCCAGCTGATACACTCTGGGGAACCCAGGCCAGCAAGTAGACAGAACCCCTGAAGATGACAGCACACACAGCAGTCGAAAGAAAGACACCTTGGGTCCCAACTCCAGGCCTGACAGAGCCGGGCGCTGGCCACCCAGAGCAGCTGCCACTCAGCTTGTAAACACCAGGGCATGGTCATAGGTGGCCCCAAAGGGGGCCCCACGGCCACAGCTTGTGCTGGACAGAACAGTGACAGGCACGAGGACAGCACCGCTCGGGGCAAGCAGCCCCGTGACAGCTGTGGCTGGGTCTCGGCCTCAAAAGACCACCTGCCTCTGGCTTTCGCCCTCTCGCTGTCTCTACCCCACGGCCTTCCTGTCGAAATAACGCTCCCTACGTGCAACTTCCCACATGACCCAGGCCACTGGTTATACGTTAACGCATCACACTGCAACGTACACAGAGGAAGACTTGGAAATGAGAAGGGGAGAAAGAGAAAGGAAACAGCATATATATATATATATATATATATATATATATATATATATATATATTTCTCATTAAAGTGAATAAAAAATAAAATAAAATGTATAATTGGCAAAAAAATAAAATAACAGTTCTCACACCTAGAAGGCTTAAGCAGGAAGATCACTACGAGTTCAAGGCCAGCCTGAGCAACATGGAAAGGCCCTGTGTCAGACAAACACCAAAAATAGAAAAGAATTAAAATATAACAGTTCTATTCATTGATGACATAAAAATTTTACCTTCTTCAAAGTACTATGCTAATATTTATTTTATGTTGATGTTAATACTGTCTCAGTGAAAACAACCTAAGTAGGGAAGCTTAGATTAAAAAAAAATATTTTTTGACTGATCAAACTGTGACTGAAAAGATCTGATTATGTCAATTCGGTCTGACACCGTTGGTATAGCTGTCTTTTCTGAATTATTACTTATGTTGTTTGTTCTGTTTTTCCACTTATGTATTTGGTACGGGGTCTCACTATGTAGCTCAGATATTTAAGTTCTTAATTCATCCATAGATTCACAGATGCAAAGATTTTTGCTGCAGTTTGACTGATAAACACCCAACCACCCCACACCAGTTATCCTTAGGAACTACGCAGGAGATCTTGAGTTGTCTTGTTATGTAATGTTTTTAACAAGATAAAAGTCTACTGAAATTCACTGTTTATAAGACTTTCCAACTAGCAAGGGAAACTCCAACATCTTTAAGCAAAGCATTGCTGCGGGTGGCACGGGTATTTCTGTTGACAACTTGTGTTTTCGGAACGTTTGTTCTCTCGGTGGCAGACTCTTGCAAAAGCTTTCCCTTCTCACTCATGCTTACGCTTCAGAAATTATCAACCCGGGTGCATCCATCAACCCTGATGTGACATTCCAGGGAGGTCACGAACCCGTGCGGTTGTCATTTCAGAAGAAAAACAAAACAATAGCAAGCAGCCTCAGGTGACAATTCCCTGGGACACTGGCACCAGCTGTGGCTCTGTCATCCTGACAAAGTACCCTCCACCTAATGAACAAAACAGGCAACTTGAGTCCAGCCCAAGGGTCAGCACTGTGGTCCCGACAAGGCGCAGCCTACACCACGGCCACAGCCGGGAGTTCGATGGGCTCTGCCTGTTGTCCTTCGGTCCTGGGACGCCTGTGCATCAGCTGGAGTCCTTCCAGGGACCCCTCAGCTCTGACAACCACCACTGTGGCGAGGAATCTGAGGAGAGAAAGGAACTTTCCAGGTGTGGGGAGGGGCGAAGATCAAGCACGCTCAGCCCAAGGGGTAGAGGATCAGGCTTCTAACTGACAATCTCCTGTCACCTCCCCTGTGACTGCTTTTCTGGGAGCACATAGTCACCCAGATGAGAAATGACTCATAACTCTGCTGGGCTCCCTGCTGCTGGGGTGGGTGCAGCCTAAGACAAGGGTGGTCCAGACCAAGAAGCCAGCTAGGGTGCATGGGTCCAGAGAAACCTGTAGCCCTGATATCAAGGAGGCCTGAAACAGCAGAGAATGCCTCAGAATAGACTCCAGTGGTATCTCCTCCTCCCCAAGGGTTCATAGTGAAATGAGAAATAAATCCACGCAACTCACAGCAGTTAAATCTTGGAAGCAACCTACGTGTCCATCAGCAGATGAATGAATAAAGAAAATGTGGTATTTACACACAACGGAGCACCACTCTGCTGTGAAGAGGAAACCTTGGGTCATTTGTAGGAAAGTGGACGTGTCTTGAGACACGTGGTTGAGTGAAATAAATCAGACACCCAAGCTTCAATGCCACATGGGTTCTCTTTCAGAAGATACCAGAGCATAAGTATAGAACAAAGCGAAGGATGGCAGAAAGCAGGGAGATAGATCTTTCTCAAAGGAGAAGGAAATTAAGAGATGAGGGACAGAGAGAAAGAGGGTGAGAAAAGAGTTAAGATGTGTGATGTCACAAAAGCCACACGGGATTGTAAATATTGTGTACTCCACACATGTAATAGTAAAAAAGATGCAAAAATGATAATGTTTTAAAGATCAGTGTTGACTCAGATGCTACTGACAGTAATTAAGCAAAGATCATAAAAAGCACTTCCCAGGAATTCACTCCATGCAGTAAGAAAAGAGACTGTGTTTAACACAAAGAACGTATGAAAAACGTATGCTGTATACTCATGGCTAACCTCTGGAGAGCTGTCACGTCTGAGATGAAAAGTGGAACTAACAGTGATCAGAGGCTGTAGTAGAAACGATTACAAAGCTTGATATAGTTAGAAGATCTATCAAAAATGAAATGCAGAGGGGAAAAAACAAAAGAAACAAACAGAGTATTGGTAAAGTGCGGGATAACTTTAAGTGGCCACGTGCCACGAAATGGGGATTCCTGAAGGAGGGACAGAAAGAAGAGGTGCTGGAATGGCACTGGAAGACATAACACAAAGATTTTCCCATGTTTTATGGAATTATAAACCCACAGGTCCATTCAACTCAATAATGCCCAAGCATACAAAGAAAGCATGAGAGATACTGTCTCATGGTACATAATAAACAGACTTAGGGCTGGCCATATAGTTCAGTGGATTAGAGCATCTGCAAGCAGGCACAGGGGCCAGGGGTTCGATCCCCGGGCCTGCCGTGCTGGCCCTGCCCCCAGGGCACACTGAGCCGATGATGGAGACTGATCGAGGTGGTGTGTACCTATAATCCCAGCTACTGGGAGGCTGTAAACAGGCGGATCACTACAAGTCCAATCTAGTAGTGAGACCCTAAACACCCTGTAGACCCTTCCCTAAAATACAAGAAAAAAAAAATCAATAAATAAACAGGCTTTTGACCTACAGACTTCAGGGGACACAGATATTCAATCCATTGTGGTCGCTTTCTGTTGTAAGGTTCTTACGCTGCGTGTGAGGGCAAAGCTATCACTGGGCGATGCCTACATTACTTACCTATTAAATTCATACAATAAAGAGCTACAGCTACTGAACACAGTAAAAAATAACAAAAAGAATAGAATAATGAAAATAACGCAAAACAGTCAGAAAAAGCTGAAGAAGAAAACAAATTATAAATGGGCCCAATAAGAACAGCAAGGTGGCAGACTAAAATCCAGTCTTATCAAGAAGCACACTGCAGAGGGGCTTGGTAGGTAAAAGGAGAAAGCCGGACTTAAAACAGCAAGATGCCATGCTTGGAAGAAATCCACTTTCATTGAAAAGACACAGTTTGGTTAAAGATAAAACAGTGGAGAAAGATACCACCAGAAAGCTGGATTACTAATGTCAGTGTAGACCACAGAACTAAGGGTGTCACCTGGGAAGGAAAGGTGACAAAGGGGCACATTTATTTACGGGGCACCATTCTAGACAGTAATATGCCAGGTCAGCAAATTACACAAAGCGAAACTCGAGCAAAGTACCAGGAGCCCTACTGCCGTCACACCTGGAAATCTCAACAGCCTTCCCAAACATGTAGAGAGCACCCAAACAGAAAACCAAGAAGGACATCACCGACCAGCTGATGTCACTGCAGTTCTAAAATGCCATCCAACTGTGCAGGACCAGCATGCTGTTCGAGGGCACATAGAACATCGATGACACACAGCGAGTCTCGAGGCAATGAAACGGATTCACATTTCACCATGTATATTCTTGGGCCACAATATAATTTAAAATTCAATAATTGAGGGCCGCAGAAATAGCTCAGTGTCTAAGTGCCTGCCTAGGCAAGGGCGAGGATCTAGGTTCAATCCTCAGTACCACATCCATGCCAGCCCCACCCCAGGTGCACTGAGCTGGCCTGTAAACCCAGGGCTGGGGAGGCTGAGATAGGCGGATCACTATGAGTCTGAACCACATAGTGGGACTCTGTACTAAATACATAATTTTTTTTTAAAACTCAACAACTGAAGTCTGTGAGAAAATTCTCAACTAAAAACATATTTCTCAAATTTTGGTTCAAAGAAGAAATCAAAAGGAAAATCTGAAAGTGCTCTAAACCAAAGAAAAATGAAATGACATATAATGCTAATATTTGTAGAATCCAGCTAACACAGAGCTTAAAAGCAAACTCATGACACACAACATCCATTTTACAAAAGAAGATACAACTTTCAAATCACTTAGGAAAATAACAAAAATCAAATTCAAAGTAACCCAATGAATTTAATAATGTAGATCTGTTTCTATTAATATTGAAGGGACCAGAGAGAATATTATAACCAGTTTTATGTCAAGAAAATAGACAACTTTCAAGTAAGAATCTAAACTTCAAAATTAATTGCAAAAAGAAATAGCAAACCTAAATAGCTGAGAGAAATGAATTTTATTTTAAAGTTTCCTGACCAACCAACCATCAAAACCTTCAGGTCTGAAGGACTTCAGGTCGCCTGACAGTTGGAAAGGAAACACTGCCCAAGTCTACATTGTCTTCCACAAAACTGGTAGGATGGAAGACTCCCCCCTCATTTTATGAGGCCAGCATTACTGAACCCCAAGCCAGCAGAAAACACTGCCGGGGTATGGAGCTAGTTTGCCCCCGAGGACTATGTGTCAGAGCTTCAGGGACCTAGAACAGGCTTCCCTGTGTTTGTGCCAAGACTTGATGGGTGATTTTCCTTCTCACAGTTAGCAATTCTACACACAATGGGAATTTGCCTCCCATGAGGAACTTCCAGACAGACCAAGCACTGGCTGTGTGGATGCTAAAAAGCATAAACACTGACGTTATAATTGCCATGGTGATTATCTTCCAAAATCAAAGAAAACAACTGTCTAAGGACAAACACCCAACAGTTAAAGATGAAGAGGTCGAGGATGTCATCATGAGGGATGTCACCTATTTATGCAAGTTTGTAGAGCCAAACTGTTCTCCAAAAATAATTAACCCACCTAGCCTTTGGCCTGGAAGTTGAGCAATAATGTGGGGCACCTTCATGTCCATATAACCCGCCTAAATGTCCAGGAGGCAAACACACATTCTAGAAAGTTCTGTCTTTGGCTGGGTTACAGGAAAGCAAGGTGACATTGATTGCTACACACCAATGAAAAAAATGTCAGTGTGCTGCAGTTAGCAACCTTTCCTTCCCAACCCCTGGGTGCTAGCCAGTGGCATTCATGCCCCAAGTTTGTCCATGGGCAGTGGTGGGCATGGTGGTCTAGTACATCACCTTGTGAGCTCAAACAATGGCTCTACCAACATTGAAATATTGTACTTAATACCAAATATTAACAATCAAAGCCAAGCAAAGGCCAGGCCAAGCCACATGAGAAAAGAGTCTCCCCCAGGCTGTATCCCACAAATGGAGGTTGCAGCCAAGACCTCAACCCACTTGCTCAGAGTTGGAGGCCAACTGTGCCAGAAAGGATCACTGTACCAACCCCGTCCTGTGGTCCCGCTGTCTCAGGCTTCCTGGCTCTGGAGGGCTCATACCCAAAGGATTTTGCACCGAAGGGGCCAGCGGGTGGCAGGGTCAGCCAATCTCAGGTGCCTCCCAGCCCGATCACCCTCACTAGCCGGCAGAGCAGGACAGAGGCTGCAGCTGATGGCGCCGCCTACCCTAAGAGGCCACCCAGTTACCTGGCATGGCTCTGGCCACTGCAGCTGGCCAAGGCTCCTTTCCAGAAACCCGCGTGTGGTGACTGCACCTGTAGCCAGCTATTCCCAATGACACGACCAGGGAGGGCAGGTGACCTGAACACTGCAGACAGTAAGCTCCCTGCTGCCTGCGTCGTGTCATGCTGGACCAATGGGGAGTGCCCGAGGGAGCTTCCACCCAACAGGATTCGTGACCTGCAGTGAAGGGACACCCATGGCAACCAAGCCAAGAAAGACACGGCACACTTCGTCTCTCGCTCCAGGCCCGAAGACAGAACGCCAAAAGGGAATTCCGGCGATCCCAGGCAACCTAGATTAGGGTTCTCACTCGGTTTCACTGCTGGAGGTGGGGAATCTGTAGATCACTGGCCTCCAGGAAGAGGCTGGGACTGGTGACAAGGACACCTATGCCAGGCCCAGCCCCTGCTGCTCCCTTGGCTCTGCGACCAGGAAATGGCTGGCTCCCCCAGCTCATGTCTACCCCTGTGGCCTCTGCCCCAGCTGCATTCTGCCATATTCCCCACTGCCCACTGGCTGCACCCATATGGGGACACAGTCCTGGCTGCAGACTGGAGGCCCCACACTGTGGACCCTCCCAATCCACAGACCTCAGATTCTGCTCACACCAGAGGACTAGAGCCCACTTGGGGTCACATGGACAGTCCCTGGGTCCTGGCTCAGCCGCCCATGGCTGCACAGCACTGGCCTTCTGTGGCCCCTCCTTCCCACCTATGACTCAACCTTCCCATAAGGGAACGCCATCGGTTCAAGAAGATTCTAAGTCACACCTGTCATCCAAGCATTCTGGGAGGCTGAGGCAGGAGGATCACCAAGGGCAAGTCAAGCCTGGGTGACTTAGGGACTTTGCAAAATGCTGTCTCAAAAAGAAAACAAAACTCATCTTGTTCCTCAGCTTTCACTTTCCATTTGCAGGTGGGAAAAGGTGGGTGGAGATATTTATGAGAACCCTGTAGAAAGGATCGGAGCCCACATAAACCTGCCCTGGGGCTCCTGTCTCATACCCCACAGACCTTCAGTGTGGGGCCCATGGGCAGAGACCCGCCCCGCAGGGTCCAGGCACTGCCCTTCTGCTGTGCACACCAGGTGGCCCCACAGTCTCTCCTGTGACTGCTCAGGGGCTCCCATAAACACCCACCTCGCACCTGAGCAGAACGCCACCTACTGCTTCAGCAAAAGCATGAGCCCCACCGGGACCCGGGTCATCAGGGCAGGTGTCAGCTCTGCTTCTCTGAGTCTCCCACAAGGAACCACATGGCCCTCCCACCAGAATCCCTGGGAATGGATGAAAATAGATTCCCAATCCCACCACAGCCCCTCCATCCCTAGGGAGTGAAGTAAGAGCTGGATTTCCTTGTGTCCCAGTGACCACAACAGAACCAGAGCCACTCTCCAGCCTGCAGGTCCTCTCCCCTTTGAACATCACTGCCACACTTTGCCTGGGGCAGAGAACTCACTGCCGCACAGAACAGCCATGCTGACACCAGCTGCCCGCATGCTTGATGCACAGCCTGTGTCCTGTGTCCTTGTCCCCAGACAAAGTTCTGCTGCCACGCCCTGTACAGGGGTGTCCAGCATGGAGCTTCAGGGCCTAGCAAGCTGCTGGGCAGGGCCTTCTGAGGGCCCCCTCACGGTCACATGGCAGGAGCATCTCAGCCACCCACACCTGGCAGCCGCCAGCGCCCCCCCCCCAGCAGGGCCCGCCCGTCTTGCCTGCGCTGCCCAGAGGTAGTCCAGCCGCAGCCTGACGTCCACCTGCCTGGCGTGCAGGGCCAGCGTGCAGGAGAAGAGCAGGATGGCCATGATTGGCTCGTAGCTGCGCCCAGAGATAGCTCCACCCCTGGAGAAATAAAGGAGGAAGCCCCAGTTGCTGTGGGACCATCTCAGCTGGAGATGGGCAGACAGCAGCCAGGAGCTCTGTTGCCCGGCTAGACAGGGGACCCAGGCCACAAGTCCGGGAGCTTGAATCTGGCTGAGGAGGGTAAAGGGCAGAGCCCCAAGACAGCTTTGCAAATGCAATGTGCCTACCCATCTGCACACACCCAGAATTCACCAGCGACACTGCCAGGTCCGGTCGCAGAGCAGCCCCACTCACCCAACCTTGGTGTAGCCGCTGAGCTCTAGGACCAGGATATAGGACGTTGTGATCCCGGACAGCAGGACCATCTTTGGCAAGGAGGACACCCGCAGGAATATGGCTAGCGGGAGGGTTCCCACCAGGCAGCACAGCAGGGCGTGCTGGGCCGATTCACAGGGCAGGGCGGGCAGCACGGTGCGCCGGCCGCCAGCCGCCAGGACCACCAGGGAGCTGTTGGACTTAGCGCTCCAGGCCCAGGGCAGGCAGCCAACCTGGGGAGTGGGGAGCATGTCAGGAAAGGCCAGGTGGGCTGGTAGCCCCTCAGGAAGCAAGGAGGTGGAGGGCTCAGCCTCCCTGTCCCCTCAACCTCCTCACAGCCACCTCCCCAGGCCCAACTAGGCCCTAAGGATCCTGCTGCCCACAGCCGGCTGCAGGAGCAGTAAGGACATGGGGCACCCAGCTGGGGCTCCTGCCTGCGCCCCAGACCTGAGCTCCCATTGTCACCCGCCCTGCCCCTGCCCCATCCCATCATCCCATGGAGCTCACCACACATCCTTGGGCCACAGAGTAAATTAAGACCACTATGAACAGGCACAGGACCGTGCGGATCTGAATCGTCAGGCACCCTGGAAAACACTAGGCAAGAAGATGCCGCTTCGCTTCGAGTTCTCTGATCGCACACAGACCCACACACGCAGCAAAGAATCAAAAAAGTGAACTGTGGGGCGTGCACCCTCCCTGCCCTCCACCTCCCAACTCATTTCCTGTTTCCCAGCTGAGGAACTCCATACGGTGTAAAACAAAACTATATAACACTTAAGTCCTTAAATTAAAAAGAGCAAGAGCTCTCCTCCACGGGCCTTGCCACATGACCAGTGCTGGGATCCACTGCATAGAACCAACTTGATGCCCTCATTACCCTGAATTCTCTCATCTCAGGAGCAGTGAGGATGCCCCCTCTATGTCTTCTTTCACATCCTTGACCTAAGTTTTATTACATTCTTCACAATGACTTTCTATCGTTCTTCAGTTATTAGAAATTTTATTTTTAAATCTCCTCTATTTTAAATACAGCTTGGAACATCCAACAAATGATTTCAAGGAGAAAAGGAATAAGTGTTCTGAATGCTCACACTGTTAGGAGCACACAGCTCCGTAGAGAAAGCGACAGCAGGGCCCAGCCCAGCACATGATAATAGCAACCTATTTGAAGAGAAAAGCTTTAAACTGAATGTAGCTCAGGCTGCAGTCAATGGACTGGAAATGTGCTCTTAGCACACAGCATCTCAGAGCCAGGCATGGCGGTGCGTGTCCAAAGTCCCAGCACTCTGGGAGGCTGTGGCAGGAGGATTGAAAGTTTAAGCCCAGCCTGAGTGAATTAGTGACTTTACAAGACCTTGTCTGAAAATAAAATTTAAAAAGTTATTGGGGGTGTGGCTCAGTGCCAAGACCCTGGGTTCCAGTGATAAAGCGAAGAACTTAACTAGACTCCACCGCTTTACGAAGTTCCTGCTTTCAACAAAGATGTGCAAAGAAACATGGGTCAGAAATGACACGCAGCCATGCACTGGGGAAACGGAGCACACGGGATGGACACTGGGATGTCACAAGGCACAAATCTGTGGTGCAGAGCCAAAGTGGATGCCCATGGCACCCTGGAAGGCACCACCCTACCTCCCTGCCCTCCCCATGTCCAGGTTCTGCAAGTGTCTCCTGTGCCCGACTGCTGAGTGGGCCACTGATACCACTGGATGCCAAGGCCAGGTGACACGCAGAGAAGGGACGCAGAGCACCGCATACCTGGACCCGGGTGATGTGCAGGTACAGCACACAGGCCACCAGGAAGCAGATGCAGAACACTAGCAGGAGCAGGACGGCCACACTCCTGGGACAGAGGACACACGGGTCACTGCTGGGCAGAGCCCAGGGGAGGGGGCCCGCAGGGTCCTGAGAACCCGTTCCTCCTCCCTCCGCCATGGCCCCAGCACGCTGACCCCCAGCTGCCCATCCAGAGGGCCCCAAGGCTGGGTTACATCAGATTCTCTTCTGGGGAAAGCATCTGGACTCCAAAACCAGTCCCACACCACCCCAAGCTCTTTCCTCCGAGAGAATAAGCCACCCACCACCTGGCTGCCTGGGAAGGATGTTTCCAGAACAAGTCTGAACCCCAACACAGCTGTGCCTGCCTTCAGAGTCCCTGACTCCGAGGGGTTTCTGGAAGCTGCAAGGAGACGCTGCTCCCCCTGGTGGGCTCGTTAAGAACAGGTGCGTCTGAGTGCAAACGAGCAGGCGGAGATTTCCGCGGTCCGCCAGCCCCCAAATAAAACCTGCCAAATTCACACCGTGAGGTGGAATGGTTATATATTATTAAAATCACTGTATTCTCCTTTCTTTGCAGGGGGGGCATGCTGTCTCATTTCAATGTTTCTTAAAACGATGTGAACCCAGAACCCAACGAAGACATTTGGGGCACTGTCTGTCTCCCGAGGTCCTTGCGAGCCAGCGGCGCAGGTCTCACAGAAGCAGAACCCAGAAATGTACGGGATTAACTCCACGGTGATGAGGCCCTTGCCATACGTGTCCCCGCGTGCTGAGCTGCGGGTCTCAGTAACGGCAGGGAGGTGGCAGTGCCTCTCCGGAGTGCCAGGGCAATGGGAGTATAACTGGGCGGTCAGGTGCACTTAAGCCGGGTGAGGCGGCGCACACCTGTAATTTTAGTACTCAGGGAGGCTGAGACAGGAAGACCTCAAGTTCAAGCCCGGGGTCGTGAGAGGAGATCCCGTTTCAAATAAACATTTTAAAGAGTTGGAGGTTCTAGGTTCGATCCTCAAGACTGGGGGGAAAAAAAACCCGCAGCCACCTACCCTGCAGACCTGGATGGCTACTGGGGGACCCTGCCATAGCCCCAACAGAACAGCACTTACTGCGGGATTACCAGAAGGTAGATAAGGCCAAATAAGGCAGCCAGGATGAGGGCGAGGACTACGGCGCTGGTGAAGTATTCGTCCTGCAGCTGGTGGTACTGCGGGGGAGGGACCCATCAACTCTCCGCGACCGAGCTCCCGAGGCCCAGTGGCCCTGCCCACAGCAGCAGGCGCTGCATCCCGGCCTCACCTTGCGCTCCCGCTCCCCGTGCTTGTACTTGAGTGTGAAGAAGTTGAGGTCGGCCATCTCCAGCTCGGGCTGCCGCGCCTCCAGCAGTCGGCTGATGTACCTGTTGACCCGCGTGCCCGGCGTGGTGTAGACCACGTTGGTGGAAAAGGACGAGCGGTTGCGGAGCTTCTCCGAGGCTGTTCTCAGCGCCCTCCGCTGCAGCCATGGCAGAAAGAAAGCAGTGCGGTCAACTTGTCCACTCCGTGGCTGGGTGACATAGCTCAGTGGACTAAATGTCTCGCAGAGACCAGGACTCCGTCCCTGGCACCACACGGCATGTTGGCCCCACCCCTCGGTGCGCTGAGCCAGCATCGAGAATGGCCATGGTGGCCCACACCCGTAATGTCAGTGCCAGGGAGGCAGAAAATTGGAGGAGCACTATGAGTCTGAGCTGCAAGCTGCGG
This sequence comes from Ctenomys sociabilis, assembly GCA_004027165.1. NCBI lineage: Eukaryota > Metazoa > Chordata > Mammalia > Rodentia > Ctenomyidae > Ctenomys > Ctenomys sociabilis. The sequence goes on from PVKA01024865.1 coordinate 13,263, forward strand.
AGTGAGACCCTGTACCAAATTCATTAAAAAAAAAAAAAAAAAAAAAAAAAACTCCACTCTGTGAAGAAAACCCTTGCAGCAAGCCCTGCAGTACTCAAGCCATTACAGACCAGATCCGAGATGGGCTCACCAGGTCCTGCCCTCTGCTGGCCTGAGACCACAGGGACAGGTCACAGGACATGCAAATGATTCCTAGGACAACACCATGCAAGAATTGTGGGGGCCAACATCCATGGAGTGGGTGATGGCACCCAGGACAGAGCAGGCCTGCTCCCCAAAGCCAACTCAGAGGCTAGGGATCCCCTAGGGAGCAAGCCAGGGCTCCTGTCCCCTGCTTCTAGGTGAGCAGGACCATAGCAGAGAACAGGAACAGGAGTCTTCTCTGAGGCCATGATTTCCAGCTCCTGAAGCTCCACACACTTCCAGGGATAGCAGGAGGGTGGGGAGGATGTGTCCACACAGTCAGGAAAAGTTGGGATAAAGAACCCCTCCACGGCTCCCTCTTGGGGACACTTCTGACCACACACACAGTAAAAGTGGGATGGCTGTGAGAAAGGGACAGAAGAGGGCCATTAGGGATTTGGGAACTAGAAGATTTGTGCAGTAGGCCCCAAGGTCTCTTTCTGTCCTGTCACAATACCCCAGGCCAGGATCCAGAGGCCCCCAAGCTCAGGGAATGCCGCTGGGCGCATGAAGGTTTGCAGAGCTGGAGGCTCTGATCTCTATAGCCAGAGAAACAAGACTGGGCAGTTTCGCAAAACAGAAAACTTCCTGAAAACTGCACCCACCCACCCCAAGCCAGTGAGCTAAGGCCGTGCAGAAGCGTGGACTTCAATCACCCAAGACCCTGAGGAGGCACACCCTGGTCCCCATTGAGACACCCTCGGGAGAGCCCAACAGCCTGGCCCTTCTTCACCATGAGGCAGCCGGGGAGCCCCACTGTGTGTCACACTTCTGGAAAGATGAGTCCCGCCTGGCAGCGCTACACCATACCTTACCAGGCCCAAGAAGCCCCAGGGATCCAGGCCCATCACTTACAAATGAGTCATCAGAGGGCAAAACCACCAGGCAGCGCTCCCTAACCCAAAAGCATTTCCTGAAAACCAGCATCCAACTTTTCATCAAAAAAAAAAAAAAAAAAATCCTTGAAAGAATTAGGCTTGTCCTCCCCGAAGCCCGCAGTCACAATGGTGGGGAGGGCGAGCCTGTAAGAAAACCCACCTTATTACGGTCACTTACTTCAAAATTCAGTACTGGATGGAGAAGACTGCGCGCAGTGGGTCTACAAAATCCAGGAGGACTGAGTAGAAAAACAGCGACACACTTGGTTTCACTGTGCTAAAACTCTATCTTGGATAAATTCAGATACGTGAGGTGGAAGGTACCCTTCCAAAAGTAATCCCTAGCCACGTTTAAACAAAAAGCCCAGAGCTGGCACATTGCTAGCAGACCAGAAACAGGAGAAAAGGCCCAGCGTGGGACACACAGGTGACACTCAGCTCTATGCAGTGCTCAATGCACCAGGGGCCAGACTAGGCAGCCCTTGGGGCTCTCAATCTGGCAAGAGCCTTTTAGAATTAAAACAGGTGCTCCATCAACCAGAAATATCATCAAGAAATGCTGGGTTCCTGCTGTATTCACAAGATGTTTGCATGCACGATGCTTAGGACCTGGAAACGAAGTCTCTGCCTATGACAAGCTAGTGGCAAAGTTGGTTTTGCACCACGCATGAAGACCACTCTGTCCCAGAGAAGGGATTAGGACTGGATCTGCACATGCACCCTGCATGCTGGGGTGGAGAGACTGCGCCCCACAATGCTCAGCGCCCAACCTGCACACCTCCTGACTTCCAGGAGCAGACTCGAAATGGCAAGGGGTTGGGAGGACCTCAGTTTTACAGCCTGGGCACACAGTGATTTTGTTTGTTTGTTTGTTTGTTTTTAATCAGTAAGGTCAGGTAGTGAATGAAATAGGGTGAGAGGAATAGAAACAACCCTCAGGAGAGATGGGGAGGAGAGACCACAGAGGCCGCTGGGCAGGTCTCACAGGTTAGGAAGTGAGAACACAGAAGGGTTCCCCACCTGACCCATACCGCTGGTGACAGGCGTCACAGCTCCGTGATGCCCACTCAGGCATGCCTTGACTCCGAGTCACCTTCCATACGGCGGGCACTGCACTCTACAGATGGCAAATTGGCTCCACTTAAGAAACACAGAAGTACTCTAAATTCCAAGAGAGGGGATGACATATGCACTCTTTGCTTAGGCCAGAAATCAGTTTGTTATTAAACAGTCACATTTCAAGGAACGCTTAATAATATAAGGAAGTCTTTCCAGTATGCTGGTAAAGGGAGGAGAAACCTGTCGCCGTGCTCTCATTTGTCTTCCAGGTGAGTTGATTAAAAAAAAAAAAAAAAAAAAAAACCTAGGGAAACTCACTTGGGTCCCCTTCTGTCTCTGTCTCTGTCTCAGACAGAAGCTTTCTTTCTCTCAATAAATATATACTGCTCTTAACCTCCGCTGTTCCTAAAATTCATTCTTTAGTTCTAGAGAACACGAAGTCATCCCAGGTATCTTTCAGGTTGGGAGTTCCATTCCCCGCTATTGTTCGGAGGTCTTCCACGGGATCAGTGGGTGGAGACTGAAAGCTATATGCCTATCCAAGATGAAAGTGCTATTGAGGGCCTTCAGATAGACCCTCTGGAGAGTATCTCTGACCCTCTGGATATATCTTCACTGTGGGCCGGACCTCAAGACAAAGATGAAACAAACACAGCCATACACCTCCCTGGGGTAGACCTCAGGGACTGATATTCTAGGTAGGTACCAATCACCTCGAAAAAGCCAGGAGGAGTCACTACCCCAGCCCCTACAGGAAGAGCCTGTTCTGTATTCACGCCTGCTTGCTACATGACTCACTTCCCTATTTGACCCTGATTTAATCAATCTTACCTGAGTAATTATGCTCATAATCTTAGTGGTTGACTATAGTTTTGTCCCACCTCATAGCCACCTAGCAAGTTCCCGTGTTTCCCAACTTAGACATGCCTCACCTTGTGGTTTTGCTCTATAAAAATCCCTAGAAAAGGCCTAAGGGCCTGCTTGGCAAGTGTAAGGTCCTGATTTTGAACCCCTGTACCACACGCCACACCAGCCCCAGAATCCCAGGCATACCACACTGACCCTGAAACCAGGGATGGTGGCACACGCCTATAATCTCAGCACTAGAGAGGCTGAGACAGGAGGAACCCTATGGGTCTGAGCTGCATAGCAAAACCCTATACCAAATCAATCAATGAATCCCTAGAAAAGACAGGTTCCTTGGCAACCCACTTGGGTCCCCTTCTGTCCCTCTCTTGGACAGCAGCTTTCATTCTCTTAATAAATATATTCTGCTCTCAATAATAAAAACTTAAACTAGGCATAGTGATGTGATTCCAGCATTCTGGGTGGCTGAAACAGAAAAATGACAACTGGAATTGGAATGTAGGGAAGGTGACAGAGAACCTAGCAACTGGGGAGAGCCTGTCTCAAACTTAAGATTACAGAGGGCTGGGAAGCAGCTCAGTGTGAAGGCCCTGAGTTCAATCCCCAGTAACACACATACACACACACACACACACGTGCACACGCACACATGCATGCACGTACACACACACAAATGTATGAGCACACAAACTTAGAGAACTGGGAGGAATTCTAACAGCACGGTTTGTGCACACCAGAAGGACTGCAGACAAATATTTTTTATTTCCTTCTTTGCGTATTTTTGTATCTCTGTATCGTCCCCGGGAGGTACTTTCATCAAGGACTGACAGAATGGGTGTCCATGTGTCAGGCTTAGCCAACCCCGGAGGCAGCCCAAGTCCCTCAGGAGGAGGGACATCAGGACATGGCCCCCCAAGCAGAACCCCAGGCAGAACTTCTAGGCCAGTGCTGGTGAACCTCGAACCCCTCAAACCTCGGGCAAGCATTCTGTTCTCTTTAAAGACAAAAGAAATTACTGTGTGAGTTGTTTTTTCTAAACTGAAAGTTCAGCATTCAAGGTTAATTGCAGGGCTCGCACCTGTGATAGATAAACGGGCTTGAGGGTGCAGCTCGGCCCTTCTCCCAAAGGCCTGCTGCCACTCTTCCACGCCCATCTGCACACATGCTCAAGACGCTCGGCTCCAGCAAAGACCCCGCCCAGTCTCCGCCTGCTCACCCGCCCCAGGCCGGGCTGCACAGCCTGCGTGGCTGCCTCCCAGCCAGCCACAGCCAGCACCCTCTTGGCTGGTGCAGTCACGGTCCCCAGAGCCCACCGGCCCTGCCTGGCCTAAGGTGACTCTGCTCTCTCCCTCCCCGCCTCGAGACCCCACTGTCACAGCCCTGGTCCTCTGCCAAGGTCCTGAATAAAGTCAGCCTCACTGCGCACTAACAGGTGCCACCAAGCACCGCTGAATGATTTCTTTTCTTTGGTACCAGAGACCAGACTTAGTCTTTGCACTGAGCTACATCCCCAGCCCTTCTTAAATTTATTTATTTATTTTTTTTAATTCTGGGACATACTATGTCATTACACGGCCCTGGCTAGACTTAAACTTGCCGTCCTCCTGCCTCAGCCTCCTTGAGCGCTGGGATCAAAGGCATGTGCCACCATACCCAGTGGCGATTTCTTTAAGGCCACCCGGATCCCCACCCTGGCCTGGGCTCGTGATCAGCACTGAGCAGTGGATTCCCACACCCCACAGGGGAAGACCCTGGGAACACCGATCCCCAGATACAGCAGGACTGCCCGTCACTCCACCAGGCCCTGCTTGCGGCTCCCGCACACCGAGCCCCAGGCTCACTGTACAGAGGCCACTGTGCAGTGGGGCTGGAGGTCCAGGTGAGTGGAGGGAGAGCAGGAAGCAAGGACAGGTGTGGGGCCCCACAGGGAGGGACAGCTGGGCAGAGACCCTCTGCTGTGTGCACCTGTCCCTCGGGGTCTGGTCTGGGGACAGGTGATGGGGATATCGTCACAGCAGCAGTCTTGTCTTTCCATGGATGCTGAACTAACTTCAGTCTCTGTCTACCAGGCCCCTGAGGTCAGGAGGAGTACGGCTACCTGGGGACAGAGCTGCGTAGGGACCTGGGTGGTGGAGAAAGACAGAGATGCCACCTGGGAAAATGGCAAACAAAATAGCCTCAAACTTCTGTGGTTACAAACTGAACAAAAAATTTAAATGTGCATATACCATGGACATTTAAAAGTGTACAACTGGAGTTGGGGAGATAGCTCAGCGGTCTAAGTACCTGGCTGGCAAGCACAAGGAACCAAGTTCAGTCCCAGTACTGCTACACGCTGTGCCAGCCCCAGAATCTGGGGCACACTGTGTAGGCCACTAAAACCAGGGTGCTGGTGCACATCTATAAACAGAGTGCGGGGAGGCTGAAACAGGAGGATCTCTATGAGTCTGAGCTGCACAGCAAGAACCTGTACCAAATTATTATTATTATTGTTGTTGTTGTTTATGGAACTGGGGATTGAACTCAGGCACTTGTGCTTGCCAGGCAAGCACTTATTCTACTGAGCCAATCTCCTGGCCCCCAAATTAATTAATTAATTGAAAAAAAATTTAAGTAACTAGCCAACTAGCCAATTTTTTTTTTTTAAAGTGCACAACTAAACTAGCAAAAGGGTAAAGGAAATTATCAGGGGCCATTGGAATAGGTGGGAGTCCAGGCTGGGCAGCAAGGCTACAGGGACTGTGGGCCTGGGGACAGCAGCAGTGCCAGGAGACCCCAGCCCCTCCAAGGTCACAGGGCACCCCAAGTATAGAGGTACAGCAGGAACGTGCCAGGAACCTCAGGCCTCAAGAGGCTCCACTTCGGCACACACGGACAGGGAAGCTCTTCGGACGCTGCCTGAATGAGGCGGGGCAGCCTTGGGGCTCCTGGCCAGATTAAGACCCAAGACCTCTGACAAGCAGCACTGCTGCATCTAGCTCAGAGAATCCCAGCTGCCTGACGGGTGCAAAAGCCAGCCTTCCCCGAGGGACCACATGGAACCAAGTGCCCCCAGAGCGCTCCGATGAGCTTCTACACATAAAGCCAGTGGCAAGCAGTGACCACGAGCAAGGGACAGCTGGATCGTGTGCCCCCCGGGCCACAGCAAGGGATGTATTTGAAAAGCTCTTTAACCAGATGGCTTTAGTGTAGAGCAAGGACCCAAATGAGTCAACATCATGTTGCCGCCCTAGCGAGAGAACCTGCAAGAGTAAATAAAATCCGAAAGGCATAATAGATACAGTAAAAGGGAGAAAATCAGAGCAGAAGGAATAAGTACTTGGGATGAGGGAAAGAAAAGAAGGAAGGGGAAAAATCAGGTATGACTGTGCACAGAATAGCTCGGGTGATTGTACCACTAATTTCCACTGGTTCTTTGAAGGTAGCAGTTAATGCTTAAAATTTTTACTCCGAGCAATGTTACATGCTTATATCTGGTCATCTGAGCAACTACACTGAAGACAACAGCATGCTATGTAACAACCAATGGGGAATACCTATTAAAAAGTTTAAAAATAAATAAAATAGAAAGGCGCACCTCAGGCATGGTGGCGCACAGCTGTAACCCTAACACTTGGTTGGGAGGCTGAGGCAGGAGGAGCACTGTGAGTTCAAGGCTAGCCTGGGCTGCATGGGAGGACCCTGTCTCAAAAATAAATAAATAAAGGTATAAAACCCATCAAGGAGAGGAAAATGAGGGTGGTCAGAGCAAGGCGGCCACGAAGTTCAGCCAATGGAACCTGGGATGCGAGGACGCAGCCCATGGGGCTGGGCGTGGCTGCAGCTGCTGTGGCCCCAGGCCTCGGGAGTTGGTGATGGATCCCGAGCTCACACACACCTCTGGCACCTGGCACTGCTGAGTGGGCAGGCAGCGAACCAAGGCCTCTAGCGCAGCGCTACAGACACAAGGCCTGCGTGCTGGAGGCGAGGGGCTCCTGTGCCCCCAGTGAGCGAGAAGAATTGTAGGTGCCAAGGGCCAGTCTAAGAAGAGAGGTAGAAAATCACAGTGCCCACAACAAAACCAGTCAAGACCTCAAGAAGATATTAAAAAAAAGGCACAGTAAGACAAAGGAAAAAAAACACAATTCTATTGTGGAAGGATTTCATACAAAAAGAATATGCAGAAAACAACAGAAAAAGTCTGGTTAAAGAAATGAAAAGCTCAGCAAAAGTTTTGGGTAACAAAATTAAAGAAATTTCCTGAAAATGGAGGAAGATGAGAGAAAGAAGAAGAAAATTAGAATAGCTCAGGAGAGCCAAGAATCAAATAATAAGAACTGCTGGAAAAGGGGAACAAAAGAAATAATAAAAAGTTAACATTTCCAGAGGTGGATCCTCTAAGTCGCAGGGATCTGCACAGAAATATAATAAAATAAAAATTAAAAAAGATCTAAATTGGAGCAGATCTCTGTGCAGCTTCAGAATACGGGGTGCCAAGGAGGGGTTCCACCAGCTTCGGAGAGCAAGAACCCAGCAGCCCATTCAAGGGTTGGGAATGGACCCTAGGAGCCACAGATGGGACCACAACAAAACCCCAGAGGAGAGACCATGGCCCATCAGGGCCCCGAGCATTCACAGATCCCTAACATCTACGCAGAGGAATTCTACTCGCCAGAGTGCAGTGGACAGGCAGTGAGGGCTTAGGAGGCGACTGGGCTGAGATCAGCCAGGACGGGACTTGGGCCCCCAGGAGGAGAGGAAGAGACCCCAAGCCTTTTGTCCCAGCCCTGTGTGGAAACAGAGAAAATCCAGTAGCTGCCAGCCAAGCAGAGGCCCCGCAAGGCCACCCCTACCACACCGTGACCTCGGAGTCCACCGCCAACCCTGCGCAGGATGCCTGCCTGGCTTGCCACCCCCAGGCTGCGGCACTGCGGTGTGACAGCCTCTGCAGACTGACCCGGCAGCCCGGCACCACAGCCCTGGCATCCAGCAGGCTGCAAAGACCCCATACACACACCAGCACCCCGTGTCCCCTCTAAGTCCTTTCCGTGGTCAGTGCCAGAGCTCAGGATCCAGAGCCCGTGTGACACAAGAGACCAGTCCATGTGATGCGTGGGCCAGAGCGGGCCTAAGGACCAGCCTCAGAGGACAGCCAGGCTGAGGTCTAAACAGCCAGGCCACCAGAACTGAAGGACTATCTGAGTGATGTGGTGAGCGCAGGAGGCACGTTGGCTTGAAACTGGATGAACACAGAGTACAATGGAGGAAAAAGTGACAAAGCCACAGTAAGTTCTGCGCAGGAGAGACGGTGACAGCCATCTCCAGGTGGAGGTCGAGTGAACCCAACACACAGGGCTTTCCTGGAAGGGTGGGGATGGCACATGCTGTCCCTACCTTGTCATCGTCCTCACAAGTCATGACGTTGGAGAAAGGGATCTCGGCCTTGAACATCTTCCGGCAGTGCATGAGCTGCACCAGCAAGTAGCACACGGTCTTGAAGCGCATCCTCTTAGCTGGCTTGATGTCTGAGAGGATCAGGCCAGGGAAAATCTGTTCAAACACAGACACCAAGGGAAACACCATCAGTGGGGCACCTCTGGTGACAGCGCCCGAGTCACTGGGACCTGCTCATACCAGGCACCGGGAGCCCACTGGGAGTGCAGCAGAATAAAATCATAGCCAGATTCCAGAAGATCTGTTTCCAAACCACCCAGCTCTGAAAGCAAGTGCTGCATCAAGTGTGGAGGGATGGTTTGGGACCCACGACAGTAGATCACTGGGGTTTGGAGTAGGAGTCACCTCACCCCTTCTGTCACCAGTTAGTCCCAGCAGGTCCTGTTCCACAGACAAGGACAGAGAGACACAGGAGAGGCCACTGAGATGGGGCAAAGTAGGATGCGAGCGAGGTCCAGGACCAACACTCCACATGGCTCTTGTCAGTTGTCCCTGGTACTCAAGTGAACCCAAAGTTCCGCATCCCAGCAACCCAACTGTGGCCCGTCTCCTCTCCAGGAATGCCACGTCTCAGCCCACCTGCCCACTCCCCACCTTCGGCCCCACTGTCCCCTACAGAAGGGTGCAAAGGTCCCAGCATCAGAAATGGCTGAGCACTTGTGGTCTACCTCCCCTGCCACCTGCGTGAGCTGCCTGTCCTGACCTCACAGCCCACCTTGCCCTCCATGCACAGGACCCACTGTCAACATGGTCCAGGCTGGGGCGCGACCCAGGACCTCTGGGCCCCTTATGACCTACCCTCCTGGACCTCTCTGACCTGTGACCCCTTCCCATTCTCTCCGCCTTGGCCAACCATCCCAAGTAGCCGGTCAAGGCATCCCCCTGAAGACTGAACTGCTCCCCTCACACTCCTCAGGTGACCCCAGCTACACTAAGAGACCAGCCCCACCTCCCACCCGGGCCCTCCCATCAACTTCTCCCCCATTCACCCTTCAGGGAAGCAGTGGCCCATCTTGAACTGACCTGACCTATTGACCTTGCATTCTCTTCAGTGCAGTCCCAGCCACCAGGCAATCAAGTCAGATGGAAACCCTACCCAACCGCACCCAAGGCTTGGCCCCCTCGTGCTGACTGCTTCATCCTGGGGGCCCAGGCAGGAGGTTGGAGTCACTACTGGGAATACAGCACAGGGAGTCAGTAATCTCCCCAGCGCGCACCCCGTGTCCTGACTGGCTACCAGCCCCCAAAAACTGGACATCCTACATAAACCCAAGGCAAAGTCAGTTCCCTGGAACAGCAGACAATGAAAAGGCAGGGAAGTGGAGGCTCTGTCTAATGGGCGATGTGAAGGACATTGTCGCTGGTAGCAGCAGCTGCCCCTGGGTGGAGTAAGCCATGGAAGAGCTCAGAGCACTAGAGCACTAAGCATGCCCTCAGCCTTTCTGTCTCAGATCTCGTGTTTGGATGAAACATTACTCCAGTCACTAGCTGGCTATTTTCTGGTCTAAGTTTCAACCTCAGGAGTTGAAGTTGGGCAGCTTTTCATCAGTGCAGATGGCTCCCTGCCCCTTCTAATCTCAATCTCTGTCTGTCTCTGCCTCTCTGTCTCTGCCTCTCTGTCCTCCCTTCCCCTCCCCTCCCGTGGGATCACCCATAGCTGCTTAGCACCCCACACATGACTCCAGAACACGACTCTCCCTGCAGGTCTGTGTTTTAGTTCCATGAAACACTACCTGGCCATAGTCTAGCTCCTCTTTAGCATGTATGGGGGGATCATTTCAATTCAGGGAATCCCAGAAAACCTTGGGATTGAGTTAGACAGAAATGGGAATGGTGCATGGGGTGTGAGTTCAGGGTACAGCTAGGACTCTTAGGGTTTCAGCTGGAAACATGTAACAGGAACGTGGGACCCCCAGATCTTATCAGCTTATGAGTACCTCAGGATTCTGGGCCATTGTTATGCTTTAGATCTTTAGATCTAAAATGCACCCCAAAGTCTCGTGCATGGAAGGTGAATGGGCAGTGGAGCACCACATTCATCCGTAGGTTCATGGCTGAATGTGCTACTAACAGCAAGTCCTGCTTGGAGGAGGTAGGTGATCAAGGGCATGCCCTGGAAAGATGTATTCTTGGCATTATTTTTAAGCTGGGGTCCTCCCCTGACTCTCTGTTTCCCGGGTACCATGAGTTGGCCAACTGTCATTTGCCTGGACCTTCCACCTCTCCTCTTCTAATGCGGAGCCAGCTGACCACGGGTGAAACTGTGAGTAAAAATAAAGCTCTCCTCCTTGGGTGACCAATCCAGAGGGGTGGGCTTTGGCTGCATCTGGACCTAGCCATGTGAGTTAGAAACCTCTGGAACTAGTTTGTGGGGGCAGAGGGAGGGAGTTTGGAAAGGTTTGAAGACACTTGCTAGGGAAGCTCTAGAAGGTTGTAAATAGCTTCAGGGTGACTCTGACTGCACCTTAGAAGACAAGAATGCTGATAAGAACAAAGACAGTAAAAACCAGGTTCAGGAGGGTTCCATGGGGAATGAGGATTCCACTGGTAGCTAAACTACAGGCCATGTTTGTAACACACTGGCAGAAAAAAATTGTCTTTATTGTGTTGATGTCCTTAGACTTTCCAAAAGACTGAGATTAAGGGACTAATTGATCTGATAGAAGAATTTTCATGACAGCCAATGTTTGGGGTGTGGTGTGGGTACTTCTGGCTGCTTTTAGCCAAATACATGGTGAAAATCAAGAGCAAAAGGCAGAGCCAAAAGATATTAAATATTTCTAAGTTTGCCAGAAAGAAAGTGCCTGCAAAGTTGGAACAAAGAGCATGATTACTGAAAAGATGAGGAAGCCAGGCACTTTGCATCAAGACAGTAGAAAGATATCTGGGCTTGAAGTCATCTCAGGAGTCATCAAGGACCCACCCTTTGCAAGTTTAAAGATGCAAGAGTATAAAGCTTTCATTTAAAAGGAGCAGCCCTGGGCTCCTTGCTGGAGAATGGCTGTGGAGGGGGTCGGTTTCCTTAGACTCATTCCACAGTGCCCAGTCATCCAGGCACGGAGGCCACTGCAGTCACGATAAAGGGGGCCTGGCCACTGCTCCCACTGGTAAGTGCAAGGACTGTGAGGCCACAGAGGCTTCTACCCAGATCTCAGAAGAAAGCCTGGGAGGCCAGGCAGCATGCCCTCGAAGGGTGGCGTGTGAGGAGGTTGGCAGGAAGCTGAAGATGGTGCAGTCTCTAGGAAGCTGGAAAGTCCGGCAGAATGGGCTGTGTTCTGAGGAAAGCCACAGGTAATAAGCAAAGCCTCTCAAGTGAGAGGCCAAGTGGGCCTTAGCCAGCAATGCTACAGGGATGGGGCTGCCCAAGCCCTTTGGAGCTCACAGCTTACCAGAGCCTGCCCCAGGGGCTGGGCACAGAACTCCAGAATTTAATGCTTTCCCTGCTTGGGGTTTTTGTCTGGCTTTGACCTCATTCCTTTCTATCACCTCTATCTTTCCCTTTTAGAAAAGGAGAGTTGGCCCTGTTGGGCCACTTTATGTTGGAAGAATTGAACTTTATTTTGTATATTTGCAGGTGCTCACAGCTGTGTTTTTACCTCGAGTCTCTGAGAGGATGTTGGACTTGGGATTTTTGCCAAAGCTGAAACTGTCAAGACTTAGGCAACACTTAGAAATGGGCTCAAAACATTTTGCGTAATGAGATGAAACTTTAGAGGAGTCACGGGAAGAATGCTATCGTTTAAATCAGTCTTGTGTGTTTACAAATACACAAGATCCAGGTGACTGGATCACAGGGGCTCTGTGTACATGAGGAGATTCTCCACAGATGAGCTCAGTAGCTTCTCAGAGGTAGGTGTGCCTAGAAGTGGGTCACAAGGGCCATGACCTGGAAATCCCATTCCTGTCCCTTGTCCTCCTTCTGCTCTGCTTCCTGGTCACTACGATGTGAGCAGCTTTCCTCCACGAGTCCCCTCAGCGATGACACCTCTGCCTTGAAGCTGGATGCCAGGGACTGAATCAACCATAACCACAAGCCAAAATAAACTTACCTTCAAGTTATTGGGCTCAGGTATTTTGCCCCAGGGACATTGAAACTAATAGTCACTAAATGGAGCCATGGTAACAGGCTTGTGGAAGCTGCAGGGACAACAAGGAATCCAGCTGGCAGGCAGTGGGGCAACAGCAAGGACTCATGTGACATCACTCTCAGGGCTGGCTTGCCTTCTGGTGCCAACAAAAGGCAGAGGCAACCATAGGCCCTAGAGGGCGTGGGCTCCTGACTCACAGAGCTGCGCAGTGCTGCCTGCCTGGAACAGTTGGGATCCGCCCCTGCTCAGCCTCACCTCCCCAGAACCTCCCCCAGTGCAAGATGGCAGAGTTCACAGGAGCTGCTGGGGACCCAGGCCCAGGAACAGGCAGCTCCTAAAGAGCCTTTGACAGAGCTGCTCAGTGGGGAGGGGCCTTGGAGAGAACAAGCCACGTGAGCTATGTGTACCCAGAGGCTCTTCAGAGGTGTAGGAAGGGGGATCTCTCAACAGAGCCCACCTGCTCACCTGAGACCTGCACCCAGACATGAGCCCTGGGAGTACTTCTGTCACCCTCCATCATGACCGGACCATTGTCTCTGGGCCGGGTGATCTTGAGCACCCACCTGGGATGGCCACAGCCCCTGGACACCCAGCAGTCCTCAGTTCTCAGAGTCCCCCAGCCCTGGCTCTTGCTTGGGGAGGCAGTAAAGACCCAGAGAGGAGAGAGGAGGAGGGTGGCCTGGCCTAAGACAAGCCCAGATTCCTGATGGGCTCTCACCCCTGCTCTCTCTCTGCCAGGCTTCTCCTCCCACTCACAAGAAGCAGAGCAGATCCCAGAGTTGGTGAGCCCTCCTCTCCCCCACCCTCCCAGCAAGTCCACAGCTGGAAAAGCAGCGCTGGGAGGAGGAGTGGGGAGAGGCTGCCTGGCGACAGTGGACGAGAGGGGCCCAGGAGCCCACCTTTCTCCGATGGGATGGCACAATAAAGAAGGTCTCAATGTTATGTGCCTTCAGGAAGCTGTTCCTCTCATGGCCTCGGCCCGGCTCCACCTCGTAGTCCCCGTTCAAGCAGGCAAGAGTCGTCTTTGTGATGTGAACCTTCCTATGGGAAAAGAATGCGACAATGTGGGGCTTCGGGCGCTACCACGCAGGGACTGTGGGCTCAGGGTCCCCCACATACCCGCACAACTGGAAGGAAGAGGGAGGCCCCTGGCAGACAGGCGGGCAAGTGGGAGAGGACAGCAAGACAGGGAAGGGACAGCTGAGGCCAGGGAGGAAAACGGTCAGAGGAAGGAGAGGGGGGAGGAAAGAAAGGCACTGGAGGACAGGACAGGGAAGATGAGGAAAGAAGAAAAGGGGTGCAGGGAGGAAGAGGCCCTGGTCCGAGGCACAGCAGCCACAGTCCCACCCGAGGTGGATGGCCAGACCCTAAAAAGCATGTGAAACTACACAGTCTCTGCTCCTTGACCAGCCTGACACACATGTGAGTTTGGGGACAAAAAGCAAACTCTCTGCCTTCCAACCCACCAACCCACCGCAGAAGCGTTGAGTCCAATGTTGACTCTGCTGGCTAAGGATGAAACCAAGGGGTGATGGACCCTGGGGCAGCAAGGGGTCTCCAAACATCCTGGGGCTCAGTAAGGGGAATAGGTCCTGGGAGGGCAGAGCAGCCTCTGGCAGTGACTGCGTTCTGGTTGTGGGGGGTTGGGCACTAAGAGGACAGAGAGGGGCAGGGGGAACAGCTAGTGTCCTGGGTTCTGCAGTCCAGCACTTTCCATGTGGGGGAAGGAAACCAAGCAGAGAGGAATGGTACCCTGCCCTATGCCCAGGCAGAAGTCCCCGTGAGTGCTGGGTCTTCTTGACCCACACTGGTCTGCAGGATCCCAGGAGTGTGTCAGTGGAGTGGGCAGGACCTCCAGCTATGGGGCTGAATAGCGAGTGACAGGCATGGCGGAGACAGAACGGGCCCCTCCGAGGCTCCGTGCCAAGGGTCCAATTAGAACCCACACAGGGGCCTCAGGGTGAGAGCACTCAGCCACGCCCACCCAGTTCCCAGCTTACCCCGGCAGGCCAGCAGCCTCCATGACATTGGCCAGGGTCACGTCATTGGACCACACATCGTACTGCCACTTGCGCAGGCCCAGGACGCCGCAGAGGACCCTGCCGGTGTGCAGCCCCACACGCATATTCAGGTCGACCTCAGTGGCCTCAGCCACGGACCTGCAAGACAGGTGTGGGGCATGGGCGGGGCCACCTTGATGACCCCGTAGTGTCGTGTGGGGCTGTGGGATTAGCGCCAGCCGCCCTCAGCCTAAGTGGTGTTGGGATGGGGCAGACCCGGAGATCGCCTAGCTGGTCGGTGGACAGCAGCCTCTCTGGCTGCCCAGCCGTCTTCCAGTGTCCGTGACATCTCTGTAGGCCCCTCCATGCCTCCTCCTGAGGCCCTGCAACCCAGAGAAGATGCTAAAGGGATCCCACACCCCGCCTAAGCCTTGCTCCCAAGGGAAGGAATGCTAGGGTGAACAGAGGCAAAGGAGGGTAGAGAGAACTGAGAACTGAGGAACCCTCCGGAGCCTCAGTTTCCCTGGATATGAATCAGGCTCTGGCTACGTTGGCCCTGAAAACCCCTGAAGCCATTTAAACTCCATCCTAGAGCATAACACCATCCCCTGCTGGCTCCTTCCAGAGTGACAATACGAAGGCCAGCACCAAGGACAACCCACTCCCCACCTCTGTCACCGCCAGGCAGATGACAGTGACAGCAAAAATGCCTCAGCCCTTGCCGTGTCCTCGGCTGGCTCCACGCTCTGCCCTGCAGCCTGCACCGGAGGCCTCGCTCCTCGGGTCAGGCTGTGGATCATGGGTAACACTGTGGGTGCCCAGTGGTGGCTCCACCTCAGAAGCCAGGCCTGGCTCACCACCAACCCAACCTCCTCAGCCTGCAGGGGACACACAGCTACCCCAGGACAGCTACCTGCTGCCTGCTACTGGAGGACAGCAGGAGGGTGGCTGCAGACAGCTCTAAATCGACATCCCCTTGCAGCTTAGGATACCGATATCTTTAATACCTAGTCAACTTTATACTTTTTTTTCTAGAAACAATATTTTAAAATTTTAACATCCCTCTGCTGTTTGTCAATCTCCAATAAGAGACACTGAAACAAAATTCTAAAGCTACAATATTCAGAAGTAGGACATGGCACACGTCTGTAATCACAGCACCCCAGGAGGCTGAGTCAGGAGGACTATATGTTCAAGCACAGCCTGGGCAACTCAGGGGCTCAGTAAGACCCTGGCTCAAACTAAAAGGAATACAAGCCTGGAGATGCTGCTCAGTGTGAAGACCCTGCACTTATTTCCAATCCCCCCACACACATATACACACAGGCACACACTTTTTAATGCACAGAAGAAATGCATATAGAAAATGTAGGTTAGGAACCTGCCCACAGTATTTTAGGACATTCCGAGCATGCATACTTCTGCAGTCCCAGGTGGGTAACAACAGCAGGAGATCTGCTAGGACGCACACCACCTCTGCCCCGAGACCCTCCGCACCCCTACACCAGTCCTCACACTCTCGCGGCCCAGCCAGCCCCTCCAGGTCTCCTGTGCACTCTATTACACTCCTTTCTCCAGTCCCAGGTGGAGCAGCTGACACAATCCAGCCTGCAGCACGCTGAACAGCCACTTCCCAAGCCCCAGTGTCCACAGCTGTCCCTGTGGTGACTCCTCCTGGCCCCATTTCTGCTGGAACATCCAAGTGGCTTTGCCTAATTCCAGTGGAACCTCCAACTTCACTTCTGAGGAAGCGGAATTTCCACAGCCCTTTTGGCTTTTTTGGTCCTATTTTTCTTTCTTATTGGTGCTCTCGGCTGTCACAGCTTCCATCTAGAAAGTCCCCCAAAAGTCCATTCATGGGAGGTAGGGCTTCGGGAAGGTAGCTGGATTACAGGAGCCCATGCTCTTCCAGGGATTCACCCGTAGGGGTGCTGTTGGGAGACAGGGCAGGGCTGCAGTGGGTCGCTGCAGCCTGTCTACAAGAGCATATTTCTCCACCGGGCTCTCCCTGCTCCCACTCCCAACTGCCTTCGCTCCATTTCTGGCTGCCGAGAGCAGCTTTCCTCCACCAAGCCACCCCCGTGGGGCTTGGCCTTGCACCCAGCTTGCCAGAACAGACTGAACCCTTTGGAACTGAGTCAAAATAAACCTCTCCTCCTTCAAGCTGCAGGTGCTGGGCACCAACAGCCAGCCACAAGGAAGCAGCTGGCCCTTGGGGTCAGGGCCTCAGCAGCCCTTGGCATAAGGCTCCTGCCAGGGCTGAAGCCTAACCACAGCTGCAAGGCAGCTCCAGAATGAGAGCACAGACACGTCTGGTTGCATTCGTTTGTTCAACAAACATCTACCAGGCTTGCTCTCTGATCCATCACTCAAACCACGTGGCAACAGCCGTGGCAAGGGAACAGTGGCTCCCCTAGAGGAAGATTCCCTGTCCTGGAGGCAGGACTGAGCACAGCAGTCTCCAGCTCTGCCCCAGAATGGTGGAAAAATGGAGCGAATGCTTTTGCAGCCATGTGTTCCAACCCATGTCCCCACTCGGGCTCCACAGTTCCTTGCTTCCTCTCCTGGCCTTAGTTTACCCATCTATAAAAGCACAAGTTCTCAGCTTGAAATGTGCAACCTCAGAGTCTCCAGATCCCCGAAAGTAGCAGGAGAACCATACGTGGTAGACACAGATGCAAGTGTGCACCAGGACCCTCTACCCCTCAGCAGGTCGATCCCTGAACTTAGCCACAGGTCTGACTCTGAAAATCAGGATCTGAGAGCAAGATGCAATAATCCCCACATCACTTCCTGGTGTGGAGCTAAACGGAGTCCTGAATGGGCTCAGAGCTGGGGCTTTACAAGGGGCTCAGAACACGAGGCCACCAACTTCATCACGTGGCCTAACTTCTTGTCATAGTTGATGGCAGCACCGGAAGGTGATGGGCCACCTAGGAGACGGGGTCTAGATGAAGGGAGTGGGTCGTGGGGAATGGCTCTGGGCACTATGGCTCATCCCCAGCGCTGCCTCTTCCTTCCACCATGACCTTTCAGCCTTGTCACAGGTCTATGCACCATGGAGCCAGCAACCCACGGATGGCAACCTTGGAAACCCTAAGCCAAAAGCAAGCTCTCCTCCTTTCAGCCACTTTTTTTCAGGTATGTTGTCACAGCAACATGAAGCTGAGAACTGACTCTTGGCTGAGAAAGTGAAGCGTTCTCCATGGCGCTCACGCACGAGCCTGCTTGAGAAAAAGAAAGGAGCTGTTGGTGACAGACCAGGAGCTAGGAAACATGGCCCATGGGTGTCCCTTCTCTCAGGACTCAGCACTCGAGCCTGAGGGACCACTGAGATCTGCTGACCACCATGTTGCACACCGGCTCAGGAGGAAGAAGCACATGGCCTGCCGTTCCTGCAGGCATAATTCAGGATAACAAAAAATATAGAGACCATGATGGAGACCAGGCTTGGCTAATCCCTTTAGCAAGACGAGGAAGTTCCCGCCTCCCTACCACCCACGCCAGCTGAGGCGCCCCAAAGCAGACGCGGCCCGAACCAAGCCGTGCAGGACTGCGCATGCTCTAGAGGGATCCCCCCACGGGGGAGGGGCCCTTCCTCCCCAAGGCTGCTCAGGCTGTCTCATTCGTTCCTCCCACGCAGGCCCATTCAGCTGAGAACCCACTTAGGCCTCACAACCACTCAGAGTTGCAATGCCTCATTCATTTTACAGCGACCAAAATGAATGATTTGGGGAAAAGGGAAACGGAATCTGCAGGCTCATCTGCTTCCTAGGAATCAGAAGTTTTCGGCTCACTCAGGAAAAGAGGGGCTCTGTGTCAGCTATCTGAGGGAAGCGGGCTGGGCAGGAAAGGGGTGCGCACGGATGTCACGGGGAGCGAGGCACAGGGCAGGAGTCACTTGGACCTCAACTGGCCTCCACCCCTGCACCCTCCTCCCCAGAGTCCCGCATGCATGCAGCTTCCCGGATGAAACCCAGCACCCAGAGATGGCGCTCTGGGTGCTTCCGACGGGACCTCCTGTCAGAGAGAGGCTGAACATTGTCCCTGAGGCCTGAACATCACTGGGAGACCCCAGAGTGCAGCCTCCCACCCCACTAGCACCGGCAAGTGGCTCCTGCCTCCAGCAGGAACTAAGATGGGCTGGAAAGCTAACATGAGTTTGCTTTCTGAGCTGGTCTCGCCCCTAAGAACTGTGTGACCCTAGCAAGTCCCTTCTGTCTTGGGGGCTCGATTTCTCCATCTGTCAAATGAGGGAGTCAGCTTCATGACAGACACCCCGGCTCTGAGCCAAGGGCCCCCGGCAGGAACGGGGACCCAGACCCGGGTGTTAGGCCAGTCTCCCAGTTGTGTGCTCAGGGCAGTGGGTGGAGGCCCCGTCCTGCGATGTCCTTCCGAAAGCCTGACCCCGCACTCAGCACTGCCGTGCCCTGCTGTGTGGGCTCAGCAAGCAGGCCTGGTGCGGCACTGCTGTCGGGCAGAGGTCAGAAGCCGGAGCTGACAGAGGACGCCTGCATCCCAGGGGCAGGGACGGGCAGCTGGGCAATAAAGGCTTGGCCTGCCAGACGCGGGCCGTGGAGGCTCCCCCGCCAGGATCCCAGCCCTGACTTCCAGACAGAACCAGAGGCAGCCTGACAGACAAGCCCACCCCACTGTCTTGGGAAATGGAGCCAGCCAGATTCAGGGCAACCCTTTCCAAATAGCCCATCTGGCTTTCTTTCTTCCTTTTTAAAAGAATAAAAAATAGTAAAAATTAGAAAAATAGCATTGTAAGCAATCAAGAATTTCAGTAAACAAAGTAATAGAAATTCAACAATGGCTGTTATAGTGCATATTATTGTCTTCAAATTAGTTGTTCAGATTACCAGATATAAGCATACAAAATTGATCAAAAAAGTTATAAAAAATTAAAAAGGAAAAAAATTAAGTATTAACTGCTCCTTTCAATAGACCAGCAGAAATCAACAGTACAGGGTAAGTTGTCCTGCATATATACATGAATACACCCCTTTCCCTCCCTTCCTTCTTTCTTTTCTCCTTTCCTTCCGCCCAGTTGTCCCCTCCCTTTGAGCAGATCCTTCCCCTTTCACAGTATCCATCATACCTTTCAGATTTTATTTCCTCATTCAGGTTCTTACACTAAGGAGATGATATGATGTTTACACATGTGGGTCTGGTTTATTTCACTTATTAGCTCCATCCATTTACCTATAAAAGCCTCGAGTTTATCTTTCTTTACAGCTGAGTAATACTCCATTGTATAAAAATAGCACATCGTTTTTTATCCATTCCTCAGCTGATGGGCATTTGAGTTATTTCCAAGATTTAGCTATGACAAATTGCTATAACAAATTGAACAGAGGTGTACATATATCGCTGTGATATGATATTTTAGGTTCTTCTGCAAAACTAGCCAGGAGAAGAATAGCTGAGTCGAATAGGACCCCCAACCCTAATTTTATGAAGAATCTCCTTACCGATTCCCCCAGAGGTCGCACCAGTCTGCACTCCCACCGACAGTGGAGAAGGGTTCCTTTTGCCCCCGCCCCCACTCACTTCTTTACGCACATCTCAGTCACACGTGACACACACGGACATACATCCCAACAAGATGTAAGGAGAAGTCACCGAAGCGTCACCTCCCAAAGCAGGGGACCCAGGGGACCCAGGGCCTTCCTGAAGCGGCCAGGCCGCGGGCGGGTCCGGGACAGCGCGCCGCTTACGTGATGGTGTCGATCATGTCGAGCCCCATCTCCACGCAGCAGTGGGCGTGGTCGGTCTTGGGCTGGGTGAGGCCGGACACACAGTAGTAGCAGTCCCCGAGGATCTTGATGCGGCGACAGTGGTTCTCCTTCAGGGACAAAGTACACAGTCAGCTCTGCCTGCTCAGCATGTGAGATACG
>PVKA01024866.1:0-18181 GCA_004027165.1 Ctenomys sociabilis
GTGTGTGTGTGTGTGTGTGTGTGTGTGTGTGTATGTGTGTGTGTGTGTTTTAGGGAAGGGTCTACAGGGTGTTCACTGTCTCATTACTAGATCAGCCTCGTAGTGATCCACCTATTTACAGCCTCCCAAGAGCTGAGATTACAGGTGTGTACTACCACATCTAGTCTCAATCCTCTTCTCAGAGGGCCCCAGGGGCAGGGGCGGCATGACAGGCCCAGGGATTGAACCTTCAGCTCCTGCATGTGCTTGCAGGCTCTTTAATCTGCTGAACTATTTGGCCAGCCCAATTTTTACTTTATTTAAACAAAACTAAAAACAGATAGCATTGTCCATGCTAAGGTGAGCAAATATGACAAATTCCAAGCAAATGCGTACATGTGCTACAAGCAGGAAGTAAAAGTTTCACAGCATTCTTGAGAAAATGCATGAATAACTCAATCAAAAATAAAACATAACTAGAAAAATGAAAATAAATTGCCTATAAGTACAAAACCTCTGTAGTAAAATGTAAGTAAAATGAAGTAATGGCAAACAACATTAAGTACATGAATACACTCACATAGGTATGGTCAACAGATTTTTAATAAGGTAGTTCAAGGTAGTTCAAGGAAAACCAAAAATCTTTCTAGCAAATGATGGTGTAATAACTGAATATCCAACTGGAAGAAAAAATAGACTAATCCCCACCTAAGCAGAACACACAAAAGTGAACTTGAAATATACTGCAGAGATAAACAGCTAAAACTACAAGACTTCTGGGAGAAAAATATATTAGAAATATGATAGACAAAGATTTCTTACATAGAATATTGAAAATAATATTAAGAAATTAAAAACTTCAGGAAAAAAACATAATAAAAACTCAAGACAGACTGAGGGAGAAAATACATGCAACACATGTATATCAAGAGACACACTACTAAATGCACAAAGACATGGTAAACCAACAATAGTCAAATTTAATATGGAATGTGAAAATAAATTCAAATAACTCAAAAAATAGGAAAGGAGAAAGAAAAAAAACAGGTAATAAGATGGTGTAGCTAAAGGACAGTACATCAATAATTATATTAGATGTAAATGTGATTGGGACTGAATCTTAATAATCCACATGCTAACCACAGAAAGCTCATTTCAAATATATCAAAGAACTAAAAATAAAATACAAAATATGAACAAAATACAGCACCTCAACATGAGTCCAAAGAAAGCTATAGAGGCTACTTTAATAGACAAAGTAAATTTTCAGCATAAAGATGACTACAAGGTTGCAGAAGGATGTAAGGAACAGTGAACAAGTCAAGAAAATAAAACTAAATGCACATTCATCCAACAGCAGAGCTTCAAAACTGAAAGAGCTAAACTAAGAAACAGATCAGTGCACTGTTACAGTTGGATACTTCAATATTACCCTCTAAATAATAGGGAGAATAGGAAAATCAGTAACCTGTAGAACTGAATGCTCAGCATAAGCTTAGATTTAGAGAAGATGCCATCCCCACAATGGTGGAATATACATTTGTTTCTTATGCAAATAAAAACATTCATCAAGACAGACCTACCAGTGATGGTCCCTTTCTAGAAGCATAAACTTTTAACAATTTATCATAAAATAACTGAAAATCACACAAAATGTGTTCTCTGATCTTAACTGGATTGAATTAGCAATCCATAATAGAAAGGTAAGAAAAATATCTTTAAAGTCTTGGAGGGGGCCTGCCAGTTAGCTCAACTCTTTTATTTTAATTCTTTTTATTAATTTCATTGAGAAACAAATAGCAATGAGCAGTTTCAAAACCAATTAATAGGACACTTCCTTTTTTTTTTTTTTTTTTGCAGGACCAGGGATTGAACTCAGGACCCTGCACTTGCCAGGCAAGTACTTATTCTACTGAGCCATCTCCCCAGCCCTTAGCAGGACACTTTCAATAATTAATACATTGCATATTATTATCTTCTTAGTGGTTATTCATAGTACAAGTTGCAGGCATGATATCCTGTCCAAATACTATTAGTACAAATATTTCTTCTCATTGAATTAAGAGAAAGTAGCTGTATACCTATCCTATTTTGTATATACAGATACATAATGGTCCTTCCTTTGTATCCCTTTTTTTTGTTTAGTTTTGTTAGAGATGGGTATTCCATCACCATTTAAATATTGTATATGCATGAATTCAGCAAAATATTCCAATATAGTCCAGTAGTCCATAATAGTAGTGGGTTATCCATAGGACTGGCAATTTCAAAAGTTGTTGACTTGAGCCTTTTTGCAACTCAACATATGGGCCTGCTCATACAAATGCAGTCAGGCACAGGATACTGGATTCCATCTCCACCTCCCTTACAAAACCTGCTCTTAAGGCAGGCCGAGCCAGCCAAAAAAAAAAGCCTTCTAAAGTTTTAGAAATTAAACAACAAAATTCTAAATAATCTGAAACTTACAGAAGAAATCTCAAAGGAAATTGGAAAATTGTTTGAAAGAAACAAAAGTGAAAATGCAACAAGCCAAATTTTCTGAGATACAGACAAGGCAGTGCTTCAAGGAACATTTAGATTATTTCACAGTTATGTCAGAGAACAAGGCAAATCTCTAAATGATATTAGTTTCTGCCTTACATAAATGAAAAGAGAAGAACAAAATAAACAAAACAAGCAAAAGTAAGGAAACATTTAAAAATCAATGAAATTAAAAATATGAAATAGAAAAAGCAAAAACTGATTCTTTAAAAATGATATAACTCTCTAGTGAGTTTGCCTGTGCATATAGAGAACAAAAATAAAAGACAGAAAAGGGAAAGAGAGAGGGAAGGAGAGAAAGAGGTAGGAAGAGAAGGATGGAGGAAGAAGAGGGAGGGAGAGGATGGGAGAGAAGGGTGAGAGACAAAGAAGGAGGAAGGGACAGGGAAGGGAAGGAGGGAAGAAGGATGATATTACCATATTACCAGGATAAGAAATGCATAAGGAGACATAATTACAGATCTCACAGACATTAAAACATAAACTACCAAAAAAAAAAAAAAAGAATGAATGAATGAATGAATAAATGAGTGAATGAATTTCGGGCTAGCCAAATAGCTCAGTGAATTAAAGTGCCTGCAAGCAGGCTCAGGGTCCAGAGATTCAATCTTGGGGCCTGCCATGCTGCCCCTACACCCACCCCAGGGAGCACGGAGATAGTGAAGGTGACTGGGCTTGGTGGTGTGCACCTGTAATCCCAGCTCTTGGGAGGCTATAAACAGGCAGATCACTACGAGTCCAATCTAGTAGTGAGATCCTGGACTCTCTGTAGACCCTTCCCTAAAATGCAATCAATCAATCAATCAATCAACACAAACTACAAATCCTCACTCAAAATGAGAAAAATAAATTTAATAATAATAAAACTACTGTACAAATAGAATCCATGATTTAAATATCTGAAGAATAAATATCCAGCTCCAGATTTTTTCACTGGTAAATTTTACCCAAAAAACTCTTATCCCAAGCAAAGTCTTATGGAAACCAAAGAAAAAGAAATAGGTCTGAAATTACTTTATGAAATTAATATTATCCTGATGGCCAAACCAGTGAAAGTATAAAAAGAAAAGACTAGAGATCAACATAAATACAAACCTTCAACAAAATACTAGCAAAATTAATGCAACCATATACTATATACTATGTACTACTCATCAAGAAAATGTAGCCGGGTGTGGTGGTGCATGCCTGTAATCCCAGCACTCGGGAGGCTGAGGCAGGAGGATTGTTGTGAGTTCGAGACCAGCCTGAGCCACAAAGTGAGCTTAAGGCCAGCCTGAACTGCATAGTGAGACCCTGTCTCAAAAAGACAAAAAAAAAAAAAAAAAAAGAAAATGTAAATTAAAACTGTGATGATATAAAACTACATATACGTTAGCATGATATAAATAAAAAAGTAGGGCTGGCGAGATAGCTCAGCAGTATAAAGCCTGCTTAGGCAAGCTGAGGCAAGAGTGCAGGGACAGAGGTTCAATCCCCGGCACCACATGCCACGCTAGCCCAACTCCCAGGGCAGGCTGGGCAGGCCATAAAAAAAAAAAGGTACTGTTTATACCAAGTGCTTAGAGGTATATGAAACAACTCAAACTGTTACATATTGTAGGTAGAAACACAAAATGGTACAACCTCTCTGGAACACATTTTTAAAATTCCTCATAAATTTAAACATACAGTTGCTTTATGGCCCAGCAATCCTAGTTCAAAGTATTTACCCCTGAGCAGGGTGCAACAACCCATGTCCTCAGACCAGGTCTAGCAGAAGCCCCCATTTTCCCAGGTCCCACTTATTTGAAGTTGGTAACAGGCACTTTCATGCTACAACAGCAGAGTTAAATAGTTGTCAGCAAAGCCAAACATATTAACTCAGGTCCTTCACAGAAAAAGTTAACCAATTTTTGCACCAGAAAAAAGAAAATGTATGTTAACATAAATACCTGTATGTAAATGCTCATAGCATGTCTAGTACTGTCAAACACTGGAACCAATCCAAATGCTCCTTAACAGGAGAATGGATACAGAGGTTGTGTGGCATATCCACACAATGGATCTTACACAGTGATAAATAGGAAGAGACTACTAATTTATACAATTTGGACAAAACTCAAAAGCATTAAGCTGAATAAAAGAAGTTGGACGCCAAAGAGTATATAGGGCCAGGGAGGTAGCTCAAGGAGTAAGTGTTTGCCTGGAAAGTAGAAGGTCCTGAGTTTGATCCCTGGTACCAACAAAAAAAAGCAGGGCGGAGGGGTATATGCGTGCTCAATTCTACTGTCTTAGTGGAATGAATAGAATTAATTTTCTTATTGCTGAGACAAAATACCTAACACCAAAAGTTAAAGGAGAAAAGGTTTATTTAGCTCACAGTTGGTAGTAGTTTCAGTCCATTATCAGCTCTCTTGAAGGCAGGGAGGCATGAAGAAAGGCATTACAAAGGAGAAATGCTCCGTGGCAAGCAGGGAGGAGGCAGCAAAGCAGCAGGGAGCAAGCCACAAAACAGCAGAGGCAGAAGCAGTAGGCGTGCCTCTCCCTTTTATCCCACCCAGGCTACACACCTTTTGACCGCCCATGCCGAGGGCAGGGCACCTTTAATCCCAACATCACATCCTTAATTCACATACACTCATCCTAACCCTACCTCCGACCAAATGAGGCTTTGAGAGACATCTAGATTCAAGCCATAACATCCACCACATGAAATTTTCAAAAAAAGCCAAAATTATAGTGACAACAGATTGATGGTTGTCAGGGTTGGGAGTAACTTCAAATTAACTTTTTGGGCAGTAGTAAAACTGTTTTGTAATCTGATATGATAATGGTTACATAAATCCAGATGTTTAGTAAGAGCCATAGAATTTACAAGAGGACTAAAAAAATAGAAGGATGGGAGGAATAGGGAAGATTTATCAATGGATATTAAATTGTAATTAGATAGGAGAATCCATTTCTTGGTCTATTTTATAATTAGATGTCTATAGAGAAGGTTAATGTACTTGCTATGGTTTAGATCTTGAATGTTCAGAATTCTCATGTACTCAGAGGTAAGATTTGGGGCAGGTGACTGAATCATGGGGTGCTATACTCTTCAGTGTATTCTCTGACTAATGAGGTCCATAGCCAACTGTGCTATTAGGAGATGGGGAACAGAGAAAAGGTGCACTGGGGCACAACCTGCAAGGGTTTATCTCCATGCCTCTTCCCTGCTTTCTCCCTACTTCGGGGACACTAGAAACAGCAGCTTTTCCCTCCCCAGGGCCTTCCACCAGGCCATTTCTGCATTGAAGTCAGCGACAATGAGCCCAAATCAACTCTTTCAAGTTGTGTGCTTCTGGTATTTGTCTCATCAAGAGGAAACTAAGACAGTCCTGAACATTTCAAAAATAAAAAAAAAGATCCTAGAAAGAATTTTGAATGTTTCATTACAAATGACAAACATTTTAGGAAACACACATTCTTATCCTGATTTGAACATTACACAATATATCTACATATCAAAACATTACACAGTACCACAATATACAATTTTATGTATCAATTTAAAAATAGTTGTATGACTGCATAAACTTAAAGATAACTGGTTTTATTTTGTTAGTTAAGAAAGTAAAACTTAAAAAGATAACCATTGCTCCTAATATCATGATTTCCTTATATAAGATATTTATTCACTTGCAAGATCTAACAATTAAAATACAGACAGACTCAATGTGAAAAATTGAATTTTTGTTGTTATTGATTTGTTTTCAGTTTCAACCCTTATTGTATGGCTTTCAATTAAATGAAAAGCCCAAACCAATAGAAAGAAGTTAGGGACCTGAGTCCACCGTGGCTAGATTCATAAGGAGTCACAGAGGAAACTGCCCCTGATACCCCGGATACTTCATAATCACAAAAAAAACTGATTCTGAATTGAATCTGAATTCACTGGACATCGTGCTTCTGCCAGAGGCAAACCAACAAAGGTTCATTCCCAATTTATGTCATTTCTTCTGGTTCCTCAGAATATTTAGTCAAAACTGAACAAAACTACATGGTCTCAGCTTTAAGACAACCAGGAAAGCAGGCTCAGAAAGGTCTGATCTGCCAGTAATGACCTTGTATGCTTGGCCAAGTTATTTGACCTCTGGACCCTTCAATTTCCTCATTTTTAAAAGGAAGAATCTTAATATCCCTTACATCCTCTCCAGTTCAGATTGAGTTTATGTTAGCATTGATCTACTAACTCATTAGACAAAATGTTCATGAACTACATTTATTAAACATAAACAAGAAAACAGGTGTAAGTATTTGCACCCAAAAGGGAGACATAAAAGAAATATTCTTGGCAATTTTTATGAAATTTAAACAGAAAGACTTTTAGTTTCTTCCAATATCTCTCACCCCTCGAAGACAGCTGGAAATTTAAGTTTCTGAATGTCCTACCAACCTCTAAAATCACTTATATAGGTTCTCCACAGCTCTGAGCACTATGTGCAGGGGACACTTGGGTACAAGGCTTAGACACTCATTCTGTCCAGACTGTACATTAGGCAGTCAAGTTCAGTGCAAATTGTAGAAGTTATGGGTTAGCTCTTTTAGCATTTATATTCTTTGCACCCAAAAATACTAAGAAAAAAAATCCAAAAACACATTACCTACTACTAGTTTTGAGCATTTAGAAAACGTCATAGGGGGCTAACAAAGATAGCTCAGTGGTATAAGCGCCTGCTTGGCACAAGATCCTGGGTTTGATCCCCAGTACCACATGCTATACAGGGCCCAGAACCCCAGGCATGCAGTGCCAGCCAAACTGAGTAGTGAAATCCTGTATCCAAAAAAAATTATGCAAAAAATCATAGGGCCAGGGATATAGCTCAGTGGCATCGCACCTGCCTGGTAAGCACAAGGTCCTGAGTTCAATTCCTGGTACAAAAACAAACCTGAAAACCTCACTTGTGAGTAGAGAAAACACATATCAAAAATACAAAGAAGAATCACCATCCAGTTGATAACAAAAATTACTATATTTACCTTTTTAGTTGAATTACATACACAAAAATGCAAAAGGAAAAGACTTCACATGACGTCTAACTAATAAGTCTGTATGATGTATAAGCCTGTTATAGCACTAATAAGCACTGGCTCCCTTCCAAGCATTAGACTGTAATATTTCTTATATCCTTTTGAGCTTTATTAATAGAGATGGCAACCAGGAGTAAACATTTCCTCAGGTTATAACTATACCTGATGGTTCATGGCTAAAAACTTCTAAAGAACTGAAGAATAATTTCTTCTACTAGGAGAGCAATATATGTGATTTTATTTGTGGTGAAAAACGACCTAGAGGGAAAACAATGTCAAAACTCTGCAGACAATATTTATACCTATAATATACTGAAAGAAAAGTTTAACCCATTTGAGTCTATCACTATAAACAAAGGTTATGCAACCAAATTATAGACAAAAAAGTTAAAAAATATATTTACATAAATATAACAAAGTGTATTTATAATATATAAAATACTGGAACTCATTGAAAGAAGCAAATTTTCAGGAGATGAGCAAAATAAATCTGCAAAGCTCACAGCAAAGGAAATAACCACTGGAAATATTTGGTTTAAGCCACCAATCAAGAGAGCCAGTCAAATAGCTCAGTGGATTAAAGCACCTGCAAGCAGGTGCAGGGGCCGGAGATTCAATCCCAGGCCTGCTATGCCGGCCCCACACTCACAGTGGGCCGTGCAATTGAGACTGGGCATGGTGGCAGGTCAGCACTTGGGAGGCTGTAAACGGAGAATCACTACAAGTCTGATCTAGCAGTTAGACCCTGAACACCCTGTAGACCCTTCCCTAAAATACAGAGAAAAAAAATCATCAGTTAAAACTTGAGGAATTTTCATGTTGGGTAAAATTCAACATTTATTTCCTCTTCTCTATTTATCTCATGCCCCCATATTCACAATTAGTATTTGTGATCAATGCCTGTGATCCATGACCAATAATAGTAATCAATACCAATAATCCATATGCTCTGAAAGAGCTAATGACTTTGGAAATTTTTATAATTCATTTGCATACAATAATGCAATGTAGGGGCCGGGGAGATGGCTCAGTGGAATAAGTGCTTCCCTGGCAAGTGCAAAGGCCTGAGTTCAATCCCCGGTTCCGCAAAAAAAAAAATAATAATAATGCAATGTAGCCCCATATGATATATAAATTATATCTCAATAAAACTTTTTAAAATAATTGTGTATAATAGTACAAAAGCAAATTAAAAGCATGGCAGTTAGGTTATATTTAGGTACTTTATTGGCTGGAATATGTCAATATCAACTATGCAATTGAAACATAGAAAAATATTTGCTATCATTTAACATTTGCAAGTACAGTGAAATTACATTATAACATGTATGCATATTTTAATAACCAAAAATTGAAATCATGTTATTGTCAACTAGTACTAGAATAAGTAAAATAACACAAGGTATTCTGCACATTTGTAGCCATAATAAAGAATTGAGTGGGTCTGCATGTTCCGACAAAGATATCTATGACATATTGAATGAAACAAAACAAGTATATGTGTGTGTGTGTGTGTGTGTGTGTGTGTGTGTATCTGTATACAACAGCTGGAACTATATTTCAAATCATTACCACATAAAAAGGAGCTTAGAAGCTTTAATTTTTATTTTTGTACTAATTTTCTATCATTTATTTTTAACAACCTGAATTTACATTTTAAAAAATAGATTGATTGTATATTCAAAATTCAAACAAAGGGCCAGCAAGATAGCTCAGTGGACTAAGCACCTGCCAAGGCAACACAGGGACTGGGTTTTCGATCCCTGACACCACAAGCCACGCTGGCCCACACCTAGGCTCACTGAGCTGGCCACTGTGATGGGGTGGGATGGTGCACACATGTAATCCCAGCACTAGGGAGGGTGAAAACAGGAGGACCACTATGAGTCTGAGTTGTGTGGTGAGACCCTATACCAAACACATTTTTAAAAAGTCAAACAAATACGTGAAAAAATTAAATAATGATAAAATTATGTGTTGTCATAAATTAAGCCTACAAAGTTTATTTCTAAGAAAATGTTTGTTTTAGAAATATGTGCAGTCAAACATCCACTTGATGGTCAGGATACATTACATTCTAAAAAATGTGTCATGATGTTTCGTTGTTGCATGAGGAACACGCAACACTGACATATTCTAAAACATATTTTTATAAAGCTCTGCTGTACAAAAGAATGCAAAATACTTAAAAAAGAAAAAGGTAAGGACAAGAGGGTTTGAAGTCTGAGAGTGCAGGATGACAATCAAGTTCCCCAATTTCCCCCTGAACATTGAGTACAGACCCTGTAACATCTAGACTCAAGCAGAGGTTGACCCTGCAGCAGCGCTGAAGGTACCACTGTTCAGGTCACCCCACAAACAAGTGAAGATGGGCACAGAACTCTTCACTTTGCTTACTCCAAAATGTGTTGCTATAAAGCCAAAAATGTAAACAGAGGCTAGACCACTCAGGACCTGGAAACCATGGGAAAGAATTTAACTCTTTTTTAACTAATTCAATGGAGAATCTCTTGGAGATTTTAAAGTAATCGAATGGAAAGATTAAGCTCTAAAAAAAAAAAGACAGCTCTGTTATGGAAAGCCGGAAGCCACCTTGGAGAGACATGGAGGCAGAAGGCTACTGGAATGGTGCTGACAAAGGATGAAAGCAGGCAAAGCATCAGAGGTGCACTGGAAGGAGATGACTAGGGTCATATTTTAGATTTAATTCGTCAATGGACTAGATACAGGAATAAGAAAGAGAGGCTAATTCCAAGCTTTATGCAGCTGATCAGAGATTGCTTTAAAAGGAATTATTTTTATTTTATTTTTTTTTTAATTGATACAGGGCCTCATTCAGACTCATAGTGATTCTCCTGTCTCTATGTCCCCGGCACTGGGATTACAGGCATGTGCTACCATGCCCAGTTTCAGGACCAGCACAGAGTGTCAGAGGTTCCAGGGCCAGCACGGAATGAGGTACTGGGTATTAAATCCCAGTCCTTGCACTTGCCAGGCAGGTGCTTAGACTGCAGAGCTATCTCCCCAGCTCAGGAATTATCTTTGAAATGAAAGCAATTATTTTCCTGATCCAAATGTTAGTGAGACTTGCTTTAAGGCATGTCTCTGTAGGGGTCATGTCCACTTCTGAACACGTCTACCTGGAAACTCTCAGCCACCTTTTGAAATTAGCTGACATACACTGTGAAGTCAGTCCATACCTGAGAGAAGTGAGAAAACCAGGCCATCTAACACATTCAAACTAGAACTTCTGCAGACTGAACAGCTGAGTTAAATGGTCACATGCATGTCCATGGTGACCATTGCTCAAAATCTTAGAAAAACTGCTCAGTCATTTTTTTAAAGTAATGAAAAAAGAGAGAGCCTTTTTTCAATAGTTCAAAAATGAAAGGAGACCTGGAATATTTTGTTACAACAACATAAAATATACTAAGACACACACACACAAATGCATAATTTCCATCAGTTCTTATTTTCAAGAGAACTTATAACACTGGGCAAAGAAAATCTTCACCCATCCACATGTTTCACAACAACGGCTTCACAACAGCCTAAATCTTCCTTTGCAGAAGGTCTAGATGAGTGCAACTGTATTCAAAGACTTTGGAACCTTATGACTTTAATTTCCCAGATGGACATAGCAACATTTATTAAGTTCAATTCTTGGAGCTTACGATGCCCTAAGGAATCCATTCACAAAATCGTATTGTCTCTCTAATGTAAGAAACTAAAAGAGTAACTAAGATCCAAAAAATGAAAGGGAAAAAAACTGCTCAAAAGGAAAGAATAACTTGGATGGTGGAAAGGAAAAAAAAAATACACACACACACACACGATAGCTAAGACAATTGTACTACTAATTTCTATTAGTTCACCAAAAGGAACAATTAGTGCTTATGTTACTTGATCAATTTCACATGCGTATATCTGGTAATTTGAGCAACTACTTTTAAGATAACGATATACAATATAATAACAATTATTAATTTCCCATCATCTTGTTTTGAAATTATGTGTCATTTTTATTGTTTATTCTCTTTAAAATAAATAAACATTCTATAGAACAAAAAGCATCTTAAATTTTTCACTTATACAGTGAGCATTAGACAAATGTGTATAAAACTCATACATATACATTCTTATAAAGATTTTTTTGCCAGTTCTATCTTGGAAGTTGTACCTCTGCATATTTTCTAGAGACTTGCATGGTTTTTAAAGAACTGTTTTAATAGAGTCAGTTGAAAATAATTAACAAAAGTTCTATAGTTTTTAAAGGAGGTATTTATGTATTTCTTCACTTTTATGTGTTCGATACGCACCCTAAGAACCAGTAAGGAATTATATAGAGTTTGTCTTTCTTCTAAATATTTTGAACTAGTTAGAAAGTGATCTCTTTATACACAAAGATATAAATTGTTCTAAATTGAAGCCAAAGCTGCCATGTCTTCAGAGTTTTTAGAAGATAATTAGATCACAGAGGTGCTAACCTTATCAACAGATTAATCCATGGGTCTTAGGAGGTTGGGCCTGGCAGCAGGAATTAGGTCATCACAGGCCCTGCCTTGAAAGTGCGTACTGGTGCTTAGGCTCCTCCCCTGTTCTCCACTTCCGGGCTGCTACCTCTAGCAGCATTCCTCTACCATGCCCTTCCATGAGGATGTTCCTGCCTCAGCGACAGCCAACTATGGGCGGAAACTTCGGAAACTGTGAACCACAAGGAAACTCTTCCTCATTTAAGTTGTACATAACAGAGATTTTGCTCCAACAATAGCAAGCTGACTAATATGTAGGAAAAAATATAATAAAAGGAAAAGAAAAGAATATATCAAACTCATAAAAGTACATACCTTCAGGACCGGCAGAGGTAAGCCAGAATGGACTGTTAGTCAAAAAGAACTCTTACCTCACTTATAATGTTCTAAGATAATTATTCACATAATGTGAAAGTACAGGCACAGGAGAAATAGAAGACTAGTTGCATGGCTAAAATGTTAGTGATCCCTCGTAAGATTTAGGCACTGAGTAATTATCCTTCTCTATATATTCTTCTCCTCAGAAGAATGAAGAGACAACAAGACAGAATTATTTGTTCTCGACTCTTGCCGTCACTAACCCAAAATCTATCATATTCATCAGACTTTTCAGATCAAGGGCTTCCAAAGACGGAAAGTGAGTGAGAACACTCTTTCATATCACAGAGTACCTCACAACCAAATGTCAGTTCCTCCGCACAATGTCTGACAGGCTTGGGACAGCCCACTCAGTTAGGTGACTTCCACCTGTCTAGGACCTATTCTCATTTCTGCCTCCACATTTGCCACAAAAGCTCTTCCTAAGTTCTCATCTTCTCCACCTTTAGCACAACCATGATAGGCTGGATTTTCCTGGAAATAAATCCTCCAGGTTCCTACTTATTGGGTGGAAAAAGCTTAACTGTTCTTATTCTAGAACCAAGTAAAAGAAGGGCACTTCAGGCTAAAAATCAGGGGTTGCCTTGGTTTATAACATAGTTCCATCAATGCTGCATCTTAGGACTTTGGGCAATTTCCTTCAGTTTCTCTACCCAAAATGGAGGTCAAAATGGTATCTGCTTACCACTGGAGGATTTTGTGTGG
This sequence comes from Ctenomys sociabilis, assembly GCA_004027165.1. Classification (NCBI taxonomy): domain Eukaryota; kingdom Metazoa; phylum Chordata; class Mammalia; order Rodentia; family Ctenomyidae; genus Ctenomys; species Ctenomys sociabilis. The sequence continues at coordinate 13,191 of PVKA01024866.1, forward strand.
GTGAAGTGAAATGATCTCCATAAGAAATGATGTCTAGCATAGAGTAAATGTTCAATGAAATGTAAACTGAGTTTGTATCATTTAACTGGTTCCCTTGAAAGATATCCTTGGAGGCTATCTCCATCCAAGCTTGACTCCTCAGAACATCAGTGATGCCCTCTGCACTGCTGTGGCTTTCAGAACCAGTATGTGAGCAACAGGACACAAACCCATGCATCTCTCATCATGGCCCCCTGCAGAGGCTATCTCGAGTCGGACGTAATATATATTCACCAGACCTGGCTCAAAAGGTTTTTTAACAGTCAAGCCCACACCCAATTAAGGCCCCTTCTGTGAATAATTAGTCAGTATTGCAGCAGAGGGTCCTGACTGTCCTCCAACATTTATCTCTCACTATAGTTTGGATCTAGAACATCCCCAGAAGTGCATGTGTTAAAGGCTTACTCCCAGCCTGGGGCACTACCAGGAGATGGTAGAAATTTTAGAAGGTAGGACATGGTGAAGTAAAGTCATGAGGACTATATCCAGCAGGAGATATTTGGAGTCCAACACCTCCTCTTTCTCTCCTTGCTTCTTGACTACCATAAAATGAGCAGCTTCTTCTGCCATGCACTCCCCAGCCAACCAAGCATGACATGCGTGGACTGGAACCTCCAAAGCTGGGAGCCCACAAGCCAAAATAAACCTTCCTTCTTTCCTTCCATCCTTCCTTCCTTCCTTGCTTCCCTCCTTTCTTCCTTCTTCTTGGTGTGTATGTATGTGTGTATGTACACACACACACACACACACACACACACACAAGCCAGCCTCTGGGGATTGAACCCAGGAACACTACCACTGAGCCTCATCTCCAGCCCTTTGACCTTTCATTTTAAGACAGTCTCTCCACATTATCCAGGCTGGCTATGATCCTCCTTCCTCAGCCTCTAGAGTAGCTGGGATTATGGGCATGAGCCAGAAATCCCAGCTAAATCTTACCTCTGTACATTGTTAACTCAACTATTTTATACAATAACAGAAAGCTCAATAACATTTCTTCTTCTTTTTCTTTTTTTTTTTTTTTTTTTTTGTATTTTAAGGAAAGGACTACAGGATGTTAAGGGTCTCACTACTAGATCAGACTCATAGTGACGCTCCTGTCTACAGCCTCCCAAGTGCTGGGATTACAGGCATGCACCACCACGCTCAGGCTCAATTGTCTCAGCAGGCCCTGGGGAGGCTTGGCCAGCAAGACAGGCCTGAGGATTAAACCCCAGCCCCTGTACCTGCTTGCAAGGTGCTTTAATCCACTAAGCTATTTGGATGGCCTGTTCTTCTTTCTTGTATATTAACAGAACTCCAAGTTTTTGACTGAGCCTATGATAAACAGAATAAAGATTTTATCTCCAGCCTTCCTTGTAGTTATCCATGGCCATGTGGTGAAGTTCTAACCAACAGGATCAGGGTGGACAGCATACCATGAGTGACCTCCCTGTAGGCAAAAGGCATACTTTCTCTTCTTGGAACACTGATTGGCATGAAGTGACAGAAAAGCTTCTTCTAAATGCGTGGATGTAGAGCACAGACATCTTCCCCATCCCATGTGTGGTGTCCCACATTGTGACACTGATACCACATCATTCTAAACATGCTTTGGCAGAGTAAAGAGATGCACCTGTATCTCTGCTATCAGAGACATCTACAGCCCTAGGGAACTTGTACTCAGTCTACAAGTTTAAGCCATAACCATTTGTAATTTCTTATAAAAACTCAATGTACCACTCAACTAATTCAAACAAGCAAGAACTTCTAAGAGTATTCACAAGATAGAAATTCTAAATACATGTTAGCTAGGGATAACATTATATAAATTTTCCCATAGTGACTACTTGGATGAGAGCACTTATCCAGCTAGAGTATCCGTGTGTTATTTGCCTAGTGAGTCACCCGGTCTATAGTTAATCATTACTTCTCCTGAAATGGGAAGAGAACACAATCTAATGGCCTCAATTACCTAAACACAGTCACAGTAATATTTACAATATTTTCTTCTAGCAAACTTTTGAACACCACAGTTGGAAAAACACAAATAATTCTAATAAATGAGGCTCAGGTGCTGGGAGGGCAAAAGATTCTCCTGGCTGAACTAGTTAAGATTTCCACCTGTATTCACTATCTTTTTTTCCCCCAATGTGACCAGGTTGGTGCCAAGGGTCTGGAAGAAGGACTGAGAGGAAAGATGGGGAAACAGAGTACTTTACATAGTTCTTTAGGTTTAACATTCTTCCAAATATTCAACTCAGGTCCCTGGGGGGGCCTTACATTTCAGGCTCCTCTTGAGATAAGATTAAGAACACAGCACTTGGGTGGAGGAGAAAACTCAATAGAATAAATGCTTGCCTGGCAAGTGCAGGGTCCTGAGTTCAATCTCTGGTTCCACCAAAACAAAAAAAAAAAAAAAACAGCACTTATAAACCATGGGCGCCTACCTCCACTCCATACCATCAGGTTGGCTATATGGCAAATGCAGTTAATTGGCTAGATTTTAAACAAATGACTGAACCCTAAGTCCAGCTTTAAAGCAGTTTAAGTGTACATATATTACTGTTCCTTAGAGAGAATGTGGGCCATGTCCGTGTGTGGCCAATTCTGTACTTCAGTTCTTTCCTTACTACATTTCCTAAAGGAACTCACACAGGAGAAACTCACTGGCTCACAGCCTCCTGTGTGTGCTACATGAAAGAGACCACAACCAAGAAGTAAATCAAACAAGAGATCCAGGCACCCCATGGCCACTTCCTCACCACAGCAGCTTTGGAAGGAGCAAAACTCAGGGCTGCTCCCTTTATTTCTGAAGAATGGGAGGCGGGGGATGAATGAAGTCTTTTGATCACTTACAGGGTATGCCAGCCAGCACAATAAGGACCAAAATTCCCTTCCCTAAGCAAATGCTTTGACCTCTGAGCCAAAAGAGTATATGTTCCTGAGTATACCCGCTACCCCACTCTATCCATGACGCCTTCCTACCTTGGCCAATGGCCTACTGGGTCTCTCCAGTCCTAGTTCTACTCTTCAGGTACATGGAAAAGAAAAAAGAATAAGAGTTACAGCCCTGACTTCTTCCCCATTCTTTTATTTATGCTTTTATTTCTGATGCCCTCCAGTAAAACAAACCAGATCCCAAGTGAAGATACTCCAAAGCTCATCAGCTATAACAAGCCAGTCCCAATGAGACCCTCTAGAGCAAGTTGTTTTTCCAAAGATGGCTGCACAGATCTCTTCACCATTCCATGTGCAGGGTCTCACAATGTAACAGTGATACTCCATCACTGAAAGGTAACTCTATTGGCATTTAAATACTATAGGTGCTTGAATTCAGCAAAACACTCCATCACAGTCCGGCAATCCACAATAGTAGTGGGATTTCCACAGAATTTGTTGCCTAGAGCCTTTTACTGCTCAGCATACTAATATGGCTTTATTTTATACACCTCATTTTTATACTTTTCTGCTGGATGGCTAAGACCAAGATAAAGCAAGATCTATATAATAAGAAATGCATCTTTTGTATCTGATAAGGTCAGTCAAGTCCCCTCAACACTCATCCTAAAACCCTGTACCACATGCAGTTAAATGCCAATAGAATACAGGACTAAACAAAAAAAAAGGGATACAAATGAAAGATTATTTTGTATTTGTATATACAGAATAGGTTCAATTCTATGAGAAGAAAGATTGGTGGTAGTAGTGTTTTGATAGGATATCCTGTCTGTTTCTCATACTATGGATGATCACTAGGAAGATAACAATGTAAAATGTATTAATTATTGAACCTGTCCTATTAATCAGCTTCAAAACTGTCCCATTGATATTTGTCTCTCAGTAAAATAAAAACAGAAGTAACTCTAGTTCCCTTTCTTGAGCCTGGGCTCACACTTAGTACTGTTTGACCAAGAGAAAGTAATGCAATACAACTTCTGAGGTTACATCTCACAAGAGAAATGATCTTTCTGCCTCATTCTTTCTGGGGATACATGTCTTCAGAGCAATCATTAAATAAGCCTCCATGCTAGAGAGATGACATGAGCAGGATACACAAGGATGGACCTTGTACAAAGAGCCTCCCCTTGTTACAGCCACTGTGGGTTCATGGTTCCTTAAACATGTTCTTGCCATCTTGAACCACATATGGTACGTGTATGACTGTCCCTCAGGCAACCTGTGTAGCTGGTGGCACAAGTTGTACAGTCATGCAATGGACCACCAATGATCTGAGTCACTCAGCAGCAAGATATGAACTACAACTTCATTGTTTTCAGATTAAACACCAGACACGAGAGGTAAGAGTGAGCTTTGACTAAGTTCAGCCTCAGTGACCCTCTCACAGCAACTTCAATAGAGGCCCCAGCCCAGAACACCCACCTGAGCTGCTGTCAAATTCCTGACCCACAGAATTGTGGATGATCACAGCAAGTTTTTTTTTCTCTTAATCACTATATTTGGAGAGATTTGCTATGTAGCTACTATGATTAGATCATAGGAACTTTACAAGATTCAGCCCCTCTGCCCAAGATAGCAATTTACCACCTCTGGATAGGTTTAAATCATCTTGTCAGTGTTTCATTTCACACCTCGCCATTCTACTGTAGTAAATCAGACATTTAAAAAAATGTAAGAGTTTAAATTTCTGCTTCAAGATCTTGAAAATGTCACAATTTTTCTTTTCAGGTCACTCAAGAGGCCTTGTACTTGCTGAAGGAGGCATTGGGCAATCCCCAAGGCTGGAAGTGTGTCTCTTCCCCACCCAAACTCCTAAGCATCCAAGGCCAGATCCAGAGTGGACAAGATTGGGGCCTTCCTCCCCTTTTTTGGTGGTCCTGGTTCCTGAACCTAGGGCCTGTGCACTGAGCTACATCTCCTGTCATTTTTTTAAATGCTGAAATAGGATCTCACTAAATGGCTTGTGCTGGGCTTGGGTTTGTGATCCTCCTGCCCTTGCCTCACAGGGTGCT